>LBNU01012575.1:104917-115866 GCA_014162995.1 Artemisia annua | reverse complement strand
TAATAGCAAAAGTAAGAACGGTAAGACTCCGCGCTATGACTCGCACGACATATATATATAGATCAACTTGAATATACCGCTCGAACTATTACTTCCCTTTTTCCCGAATAGTTTCGTTTATTTCGAAAGAAAAATTTCTGAAAGGTACGTCCTCGCTTGTAGTAATCGTTCGTATCGTTTGTGATGGGTCTAGGAAAAGTCTCGACCTCAATGAACTTCACGCAAATTAAACTCATCCATCATTCCATACGCATATCATATATCCCCGCGGCATATCACGAACAAGTAATAACATGCATAGTGAGCATTTAAACAAAGAAGTCATTCAATTAGCACGCAAACGTCAGATCAAATGATTGACCTTATAGATCGATAAGTCATCGTACCGAAGGTCGACGCTTATTCAAATTCGTCAACTTATTGATAAAGTTCCACATTTGTGACTTCACGTTATTTAGCCTTAATATCTCACTTCGTCGTAGGATGCACTTCTCGTCACATGGCCACTTAATCTTATTTGGCTCCTATTGGTCTCGTCGTCCAATGGTCCAACAACGATATTATGACCCTTATCGATCAATAAATCCGTACTTTCTAAATAAGTTATACTCATTACAAAGAAGATATAACCTTGACTTGCTTAGCGTGTGCTCGAATATTTATCATTCGCTTCGCAACATTACGTTTGTTTGATCCATTTAAGATTCCTTTTTAAAGACTTTACCGTTATTAACTCGTGATAGAGATTCGTTATATTATTTATTTAGTAAGTTTCGAAAATATTAAATTAACTTAATAGTTAATGTTATCGTCAGTTATTATTTTATATTACGGTTACTATTCATTATATTAAGTGAAACATATATTAACATATTTACAACACACCACATAGTAATACATATATATATTATATATATATTATATATATATATATATATATATATATATATAATATTATATATTATTTGTTATATTTAATATCTCTCGTTATTATATATTATTAACTATATATTATAATATAGCGTGTAGTAATGCATTTTAACGATTATGTATCTTATTCGAGGCGACGTGTCCGAGCATGAGCTTCCCGGTCCACAGTAACTAGTGCAAGTACAAATGTTTAGTCAGATGTTGGAGCCAACCACGACTTTAGGAGTCAAGGGCGACCTCCTTGCACCAAATAAACGTCTAAAATAACAAACAATAATATCCCGATTATCAATCACACTCCAAACTAACAATGCGGAGGCCGTCTACGGCTCCGTTCTAACTATCTCCTTCATCTATTAAAGTTCCAACCCTTAACTCGGATTTCATACCGAAGCTCCTGTCAATAAACATCCACACAACGTAGTACAATTTATATGTTACTCATAGCATTAATACGTTATAAGCACATAAATCCTAAGTTAGTATCATACTTATGGCTACATTTATCTCAACCACATATATCACATGTCGACTTTCAAACTTTAACACTTTGGATAATGATATTTCGCCACATTATAATCAACTTGATATTTCTATTTTGGACCTATTTACTTATATCAACTATGGGCTTTTCCTTTTAAAAGATTTTGGATGAATGTAAACTTTAACCTTACGTTGACCTTGTTTACATTTGCATCTATGATATCTTGTTATCTATACTTGTGATGATACCAATTCCCCGTAGCACCCCGAAAGCTTGTAAGTCTTCCGCTGTACGAATTTTGGGGGTGTTACAACCCAATGTGTGTGTGTTTGAATAGGTGTGTTCCCAAGCGACACAACCCTTCACAAAATACAGAAAATTAACTAACTTAACTAACTAGCGGTTATTAAGTTTCTATTGTACAAGTTTAGCCCTTTGCTTTCAAGACATATGCAATTACAGGGTCGAACATTTTCCCCCCTAATTGCTTAAGTCTTGTTCTTCGAATCTTCATCTTCTTCGCGTCTCTTTCTTTCCTTCTTCCTGTCGTGTCGACTTGGTTACCAGCGTGCCCTAGACCTTCTTTTGTCTCGGCTTCTATCTCCAAAAACACCCTAAGTGTTGTTTGGTCACAATCAAACTTCGTGTTTGTTGTTGTTTCCGTTCCAAGTTCTTCACCAAATTCCTTCTCTCACAAATACTCCTCGGTATTTCCAGAAGCAAGTCGTTTGCTTCTTCCTTTTCGCTAATACCCCATGGTATTGCTTCAACGTCTAAACAAATGAGAGTTTTGTTTGTCGTTCTGCTGTTTTTCCTTTTGCGTCCGACTTGGTTCCATCGTGTGCCTTAGATCCTTGTTATGTCTCAGCTCCTTCTCCAAATCCACCCTTAGTGTTTTTTTTGCCACGTACAAAACCTATGTTTGTCGTTGTTTTCCTGCTCCAAGTCCCTCACAACAAAAGGTCTCGGTATTATTTTTACCGAGAGAAATTAAATTGCTTTTTTTTCTCCTTCTTAATACCCCTCGGTATTAAACCAACGCCTAAACAAAATGTTTGTTTGTCGTTCACTGCTGTTGCTTGTCTCCTACGTCACGTTATTGCACAATACTTCCTTGTTCTTTTCCTTATATCCACACCGTGTCTCCAACAACCCAATACCTTTTGGTATTCTTTGCAAAACCAAGTGATCAGCCTGCTTTGTTATTGTTGTTGTTCCGTATTGCTCTAAACGTCTCTCCAAACAATCCTTGATTGTTTTGTTCTTGGTATACCTTTTCAAATCTACAAGTAACGCCTTTGTTCTCCTTTGTGTATCTCATTATTTTATACACAAGTTTCTTTCTTGACGTCCTTCTCTTCCAAATTGCCGCGTTAACTGATGGCAATGGGTCTTCTTTCTTCCTTCCTGTTGCGTTGTAAGACAATAGTGGGTCTCCTCTTCTTTGTTGTCGTGTGCAAGACACCAACAAAGGCTTCTAACAATTGTTCTTTTCTTCTTGCTTCAAACAGCATCTACTCTTGTTCCACGCTAAGCGTCAAGAGTCTTCCCTTCTTTGTTGTCACGTTATTTCAGTCGCCAACAAGGGGTTGTAACAATATTGTTCTTCCTTCTTGTTTTGTTGTCGCGTTTCAAAGATCACAACAAAACACCCACCAATTCGTTTGGTGTCCATGTCCGTTGGTGCTGATCATGCACTATCTTCCCCAACATCCTTGGTGTCTTCCTTCTCGGTCTCTTGATCCTCTTGATCAAAAACCTGAATCACATCTTGTAATCTTGCAAACCTTTGTCTCTGATTTGTGTTTCCCAGGTTTGAACCTTTGGCTCTTGATACCAATGTAGAATCGATGCAGGGGATGTTTCATAATCGAATTCAGACATAAGCACAAGATTTGACAAGGAATTGATTCATTTATTAACCAATATAACAGTGGTTATATTGTTACAAAGACACACTTTTACAGATTATATACTGGACTATATATAGACACCGAATGGGTATGACCGAATGTGTGTGTCTGTTTGAATAGGTGTGTTCCCAAGCGACACAACCCTTCACAAAATACAGAAAATTAACTAACTTAACTAACTAGCGGTTATTAAGTTTCTATTGTACAAGTTTAGCCCTTTGCTTTCAAGACATATGCAATTACAGGGTCCAACAATACATACCACATAATATTGTTGCAGCCATTAAACACTTCCTTTTAAGTTTTCTGTCTACCGCTATCGCGTTGCAAACCAGTGTCGTTGCTGCTCAAGGTTTGTGTCTGTGGACTGTATACATCCTGAAGTGCCCGGCTCGTAGACTCCAGCAACTTTACGGGGTGCTGATCGTACTTAAAAGGACAGGGATTAATCTCCTGTACAGTTCAGTATTTGTGTTGTTTATTGCAATTAATCAGGCATGAAGAAGATGGAGATTAAGAAAGATTTTGTTGCTGCACATTGGGATTTTGCTGCTGCATTTTGGGTTATAATGCTGTCCAAAATGTACCCAAATGACCTTCAAGTCATATTCTTATTGTTGGTTCTATTTTCAAAAGTATCAGTAAGGTATACTACTTCTTTTGGTTCAACACTTATTATTTCTTTCTATTTGGTTTGTACTAATCTATGTGATAAACTATATGATGTTCATATATTCAACAACGGGGGCTCGAGATGGGGTTTGATGTTGCTCGGCTTGACATAGTCGTGCTCATGCTGTTATGGAACTTCACAATGTTAATAAGGTATTTGTTTTATCTTGTTACAACGACTCCTTGAACTCAGTTTGGTTGTTACATGCTGGTACGAAAGAACCTTATATTCAACAATCCTTTTATTCAACAGATACCGATTGATAACCCACCAACCAGCTTATTTGGTTGATCTTGTAGATACTATGATATGGATTTCTCCACGAGTCGAGTGTCTGTGTATGATAAGAGGACCTGTAATCGAGTCTTTATGGGTACAAAGATATATGTTCCTATTGATTTACCACCTTTAGGTGGCCGGCGAGTTTGTTTGAGACTACAGTAAAACTTGAGACCGAGGATACCAGTAGGGGCTTTTTATCTAAAAAAAATGATGGTCCACATTGTTTCAAATTTACATGAATTTAAAATTTTGTAAATCGACTGTAAATGATCATATTTCTCAATTTTCAATCACATGTGATTTAACGCCTAATCAACAGCAAATGTGCAATATAGATACACCTAAACCACCTACTATCTCACATAATATCTTACTCATGTCTCAAATGAGACTTAAACCCACAAACTTTTGGTTGATGGACCGATCACATATATATTTACTCATAAAATACCTATCATTTATCTTAAAATTGTTCTGATCATCACTATTAAGGCATGGCGTAATCTCGGGCATACTGAGTTGCACCGTACCCCTTATCATATCCTGCAAGAGGTTGGCATCATTCTTTGGTGGATTACAGGTTCCGTAGGCTTGATGAAATCTGGGGAGATGATTTGGTGGAAAATATTGTAAAGGTTGGCGTGATGAGTATCGAACCTGATTTCTTGGAGTAAAATGTTAAAGAATGTCTTTTAACAAATAGATTGTGTCGTTATGTTATGAAAACGCTAATGAAGATAGATGGCATTTTAAGTTCAAGTGCTAATTTAATGATAGTATCAACAAAAAAATTATTAGATGATTACTGCTATATCAGATGAACTGAGATATTGCTGGTTATGTTGTGTATATGACTAGCTAATCTATTTAAATTTACTTAGAAACCAAACAGATAAATAAACCCTACAGGTCCAACAGTAAGTGTACGAAGATACTCGTGGTATCTTACTATACACAATGAATTGAGGCCTATATTTCTTGGGTACTCGTCAGTTAGAATGCGGTGGCTAGAGAGCAGCAAGACATTGACGGTTGGCTCAGCTGGTCATGCAATTTAGCTGCTAAGCAGATGCTTTAGGGGCCATTTACAAGCATCTGTTTTTCATATATCACTGTTTTTTCTTTCTTTAGACAATTAAGGCAACACATATTATAAAAGATAAGTCAGATACTGTTCGTCTGCTGCTATTCAAACTGCAACTTGGATGTTATGGTATTGATTACCTATTTAATTTAGATAATTCATGTGAGCATGTAATCTTGTTCATTGCTCCATTCGAATACACAGAAACTCCAAGGACCAAAGTTGCACGTTGTAAAGATAATAACCGTTTTGGCGGTTAGTTAGTTATAGTTAGTTATTAGTTATAGCGGTTAGAAAACGAAAGGGTGTGTCTGTTGGTTTGTACCTGTTTGAATGAAACAGAACCAACACAACCTTAGCATGAAACGTTGCAATGGTTCAAGACAATCATTCGCAGCCTATAAATACTCGAACATATGTAACGTTATTTTAGTTGGAAAGATTTACAAGTTATCTAGTTTTTACATATTGCAATTTCATATCTCGATCTCTCTTACACACAACTTTGGGACCAACATTTGGCATCAAGAGCCACTTACATACTCTCGTTACAATCCAGAAATCAAAAACATCCAGAAACCTTTCGCTACATATTTCTGCAAACAAAACCGAAACCTTAACGAGACCTTTTGTTTTTCAGAAACCAAAGGGAAAACTTTCGTTAACATCCAATATCCACAGAAAGCATTTCGTTACAAATTTTTTGAAAAACCTAAACACTAACGAGACACTCTTGTTTCAGAAACCAAAGGAAAAAACCACTGAAACTTATTTCAGGAACCAAAACGCATCGTTCATTCATTTAGGACGCTGCCTAGATAACTTTAGACGCAAGGAAAGTAGTGCACGACCGTACTTGTGTAGAAATTGCATTCGTAGAGGCACCAAACGAAGTGGTGACTCATATTTGCTTGTGTTGGCTTGGTTTTGAACGCGACAACTTTGTACAAAATCTCTTTTGTTACATTTTGTTGGCCTTCAAGTATCATACAACAAAACAAATTAAGTCTCTTTGTCGCGGACAAAGGAGAAAGAAAAAAAGGAGTACGTACGTTTGATAAAGAAGAAAAGGAAAATCGTTGGCTTGGAATAGAAGGTATACCGAGAAGAAGAAAACAATCGAGGATTGTTTTGGAATAACATATACAATATTAGACGCGGTGTGGAACAAGAAGAAAAGGAATATTGTAGATTGTGTACAAGCAACGAAGGGCAAACAAGGACATCACTTGTTGGCAATACTACCGACGAGTAGTATAACAAAGACAAGCAACACGCTTGGTCATTTGGAACAAAATTACCGCGGGTAATTTATTACTTGTGTTTTACCGAGACACAAAAGGAGAAAAACAACGTGGTACAAACTTGTGGAACATTGAAGGAAATACGCGTGTGACAATCATACAAGGTCACAAATCAAATCTCAAATTTTTGGATTTCATTTCATAATTTATAGTATAGATTCATAGTTTATACTATTAGAAGTCCATAACTATTACTTGTTCCCGTAGTGTTAAGTAATATTACACAAGTTACAATCCCTACACATACAAGAAAGTGAAGATTATAAACACTTCCAAGATGCCTGGTGACAATTAAGGAACCAGTAACAACGTAGTGAAACCCATAACACCCTTTGCACAATATCAATGCCCCAAACTTAAAACCACAAACTATACGGTATGGGCTATCAAAATTAAGGTCATCTTAGAGGCACATGGATTATGGGAAACTATAGAACCTAAGGAAGATACGCAAGTAGATAATAAGAAGGACAAGGCAACACTTGCCCTCTTATATCAAGCATTGACGGAAGATGTAATCCTACAAGTAGCTAGTTGCAAAACTGCAAAAGAATTGTGGGAATCATTGAAAATGAGACACGTTGGAGAAGAAAGGGTGCAACAAGCACGCTTGCAATCATTGATGTATTTGACTTTGACCTTTTGCGTGCTATTTGATGACTTCTTATATGTTTTAAATGCTACTACATGCTATGTTGATTACTTGGCTTTCGTGATATATGCAGTCGAGGGATTATATTTTGGATATGCGTATGTGATATGATTGGATGATTTATTTGGCGTGAGTTCATTGAGTCGAGACTTTGTCTCTAGTACCCATACCAAACGATACCGAACGATACCAAGCGATGACTAACACTTTCAAAGAATATTTTTCTTTCGGAAAATAAACGTAAACTATTCGGGAATAAAGGGAAGTAATTAAATTTCGAGTGTTATATTAAGTTGAGTTCTATATATATAGGTCGTGCCGAGTCATAGTTGCTGTGAAGTCTTAGCCTTGCTTACTTTTGCTATTTACGTATCTATCTTGATTTCTGCTTGCTACATTCGAGGTGAGTTTCATAGCCCCACTTTTACTCGCATTTTAATGGTTTTCCTAAATTTGGGGGAGAATACATGCTGCCGTTTTCTTGGATCTGCTACTATTTTGTTTTGCTATTGTGTACTAGTTTTAGGATAGACGAAAGTAGACGTTGACCTAGAACTAGGGCGTTTTGACCCTAGTTGGAATAAACTCTGCTGCGGCCTAGTTTCGGGGCAGCATTGGGTGGTTCCTTGCTGTAGCTGACTAGTGACCATTGAGGGGCCCACTCAGTATGACCATTCATCCTTATTAAGGTGATAAACTTTATATGCGTTTGCGTGGTAATTGTATTATGATGTCTATGCCTGCTCTAGTTACACATAGCGCTGAAATCCTTCAGGTCCCGTATAATTTTACTTTAAACCTATGAACTCACCAGCGAAAGTTGACCTTTTTAAGCATGTATTTCTCAGGTAACTAGAAGTCTTGCTTTCACTACTTGGACATCGGTTATGCTGCTTGGATCTTGGCTTGGTTTGAGACATCGATGGAAACTCTGATATTTCTATTTTGGACCTATTTACTTATATCAACTATGGGCTTTTCCTTTTAAAAGATTTTGGATGAATGTAAACTTTAACCTTACGTTGACCTTGTTTACATTTGCATCTATGATATCTTGTTATCTATACTTGTGATGATACCAATTCCCCGTAGCACCCCGAAAGCTTGTAAGTCTTTCGCTGTACGAATTTTGGGGGTGTTACAAAGGGTGAAGGAAGATTCTTTTTGTATTTTTTTATTTTTAGGAAAGCAAGTAAAATCTCGGTTTTGAAGGAGTGGGCGGAATTAGTTGCTAGTCAACTAACCCAAAATTACTACTATTGCAAAAGTAAATAAAATAACTAAACTATTTGGTTGTGAAAACAATATGGAGAAAAGTGTGTTTATTTAGACTTCATTACTCCCTAACTATCTTTTACCGGTTAATTGATACGTATGTTACTTGTGTGGATGAAGGGTGTATTCCTAATAACTCATGGAGTGGCATACATATCTCTCCAATTCTATGAGCTCTTATCTCCTCCTATGCCATGCACGGCAAAACCATAGGGATTGTAAACAGTGGCTCATGTGTTAACTACTACCTTAATAGCCTAGTATGCCTTGGCTACACGTTTCCCAAGACGTTCAAGCACGTTACCATAAAGGAGGTTGGCCAGTTTTCTTGAGCCTAACATTGATAGAACAATCATCCCAATA
Source organism: Artemisia annua (assembly GCA_014162995.1). Taxonomy (NCBI): domain Eukaryota; kingdom Viridiplantae; phylum Streptophyta; class Magnoliopsida; order Asterales; family Asteraceae; genus Artemisia; species Artemisia annua. Next base: position 106,906 of record LBNU01012575.1, on the reverse strand, counting down.
AACAACAACACATCAATTAACCAATAATTAACAGTTAGGTTTCATTAGATCTAAGCAAACACAAAGAGAATTTAGCTACACATGTTAATTAAAATGTACTTTGCTCTAACTTGTTTTTGTAGCACATCACCATAGCTTGATTCCCCGGTGCCCTCATTAAGGGGGAGCACTTAGCTAGGGAGAGCTTGTATTACGTCAACAATGATGATTCCCTTTCAAGCAAGCTCGTGTCTACTCTCCTCAACATCAACGACACCTTTTTGATTCTACAAAAAGGGGGAGAAGTAATGGGAAAACGCATTAAAAATTTATCAACGTAAAATTTTACCTAAAATGACTTTATATTTTGTAATCATCAAAAAGGGGGAGATTGTTAATACAAATAATGTCAAAAACGTTATTCGCATTATTCGATCTTCTTGTGTTTTGATAATCACAAAATATAAAGACATGTTACGTAAAGTTACGGTTAATAAGTTTTTAACCGAGGAAACTCGTTACTTCTACGTAGCTTCTACAACGTCACTTCAGGTATGAACAAACCTTATACCGTCATTAGTTTGGTGATCAAAGAAGTCTTTTTTTTATTATAAACTTACATTTTTAAGTTTGACAAAACATTTTCATAAAAGTATTTTTGTGTTTTTAAAGAAATGTTTTATTAAGAAAATATATTCAAATTCAAACTTATAACAGCTAGTTTTCCCTCCAAAATAGCTGAAATTTCACCAGATAAGTTTTCACCACGTCAGGACAAAAATGGGAGCTTTTTGTCAGGACGGTCCCTTAAAGTGGCCGACGGTCCCTTAGTGATAAAGGACTGTCGCCTATTTACGGGACCGTCTGGCTCTCTCCTGTCGTCTATAAATACTGAATTGTTACACTTCAGAAAATAAGGTTTTTCACACACAAAACTTTCTGTTTTTATTTTCCCTTTAGTCTTTGATCACTATAACATGTCGGTATATGTTTATAAGTGATTTCCTCTTCCGTCAAGTGCAAGAGAAGAACTCTCGACATCAATGAAGTCTCGAGATGTTATAGGTGCCCACACACAAACATAACAAGTGTTACGGTGATAGGTTCTGTAAATAATGTCATTGTTTTCCGACTTGTGTATGAGTCGAGGATGGGGATATTTAGAAGCAGAAATTACAACCTGACGGCGTCAGAGTCACAAGGTGACGCCGTCAGCAAGCCCTTGACAAAAGAGTGGGAACCAATTATCAAATGACGGGCCAGAAAGATTTTGGAAATTAACACCTGACGCCGTCAGGTGTTAGAAGATGTAGGCCGTCAGGTTATGAGTTAAAGAGTGACGCCAGAGAGGAATAGAGAGTGACGGCGTCAGAAGTGGATCTAGGCCATCCCGAGAAACCTAATGCGGTGAGCTTGACGGCGTCAGCCTCTATAACCCTGACGCCGTCAGAATGTAAAATCTATATATAGTTTTCCATTTTCATTTCATTAAGTGTGGACATTGGAGAATTTTGGCACCAAACCCTAGACGTAATTTTCTGTACTATTTAGGTTTCCAACCCTTGAACCCCAATGCTTCTAATAAAGATAAGTCTTCACTTCAATTCAATCAATATGTAATTGTTGTTGATTATCTCTTTTGTTGTCTTTTAATAACATGTGTTAGCTAAATTCTCTTTGTGTTGCTTAGATCTAATGAAAACTAATCGTTAATTATTGGTATGATTGTTGTTTTATTGGATGAATTGTTCGATCAATGTTTATGCTCAAGAAAACTGCCAACCTCCTTTATGGTAACGTGCTTGAAACGTCTTGGTAACGTTAGCCAAGGCATACTAGCTATTAGGAGTAGTTAAACATGAGCCCACTGTTTACAATCCCAACTGTCTTTGCGATGCATGCATAGGAGAGATAAGAGCTCATAGAATTGGAAGATATGTATGCCACTCCATGAGTTATTAGGAACTACAAGCCCTTACTCCAACACAAGTTAACATTACATATCTCCTT
>LBNU01012575.1:70996-104908 GCA_014162995.1 Artemisia annua | reverse complement strand
TTTTGAGACTTTGTCGTTTTCTTCACTTTTATGCTCCAAAAACGTCCAAATATGCATGTTTTCCAGAATTCCTCTCAAAAGTACCTAAAATGACAAAAGGAACGATTTAGGGCAATATTTGATCACATTTATACGAATTAAGGCTTAAATTACCCCTTAAAAGTGTAACACTTTTCGTCTCATCAAGGACGGAGAGTGAGCTTCGTGCCGAACCACTATAAATCGCCGCGTCCCTTTGGTTGTGTTCTTTCCTTACTCTTTACTTTACTTGTTTACTTATGTATGTTAGTAGTCAACTTGATATCACATAACAAGTAGAATTCAATAAGTTTGCTAAAGAATATTAATCGGACCTAAAAACAGCGAAATGTTTTAACAACTAAAAAGAAACGGTGAAACTATTCAACCCCCCTTCTAGTTTCTACACTCCCGGCAAGCTAAGGCCTTCAAAGAGTAAAAAATCAGACTCTTCGTGAAGTAGAGAAGCTTTCAAGGAAATGGTCCAGGAAGAGTTGCTACAAGAACGTGCTAAAAAAGATGATTTTATCGCAATTTAAAATAAGTTGAAAGAATTTAAGTTTCTTAGTTTTAAGACCGACGGGATGAATCCGGAAGATGCGTCTAATATCAAAAAAATCAAAGACAAGACCCGAGCAAGACATTTTAGCTCAAATTAGTATTTGTCATATCGTAGTTTTTAATATTTTTCGTATTTTATCGTATTTCTAATATTTGTAGTATCGTACCTTTTAGTTTTTATGTATTTGTAGTATCGTAGTTTTTATATATTTGTCGTATTCGTATCGTATTTGTAATTCGTATCATATTTTTAATATATCATATTTGAATTTTAGTTTGAAATATTTTTGTACAAAATAAAATGAAAAAAAGGGGACCTACCGGCACTAATAAAAGTTATTGATTTTATTGCTAGGAATGTATGTTGGCTATTAGGGTGTTATTGTGGAGGTGTTGAGATGACGCTAAGCACACTAATAACATTTATTGAACTCTTCCTTCACTTAGCTCTCTTATCAAATCTCATCTGAATTTGGGGTCCATTTGGTTTATATGGGGTTAGATTAGGATTTGGATGTGGTATAAGATTTGGATTTGGGGTAAGTTCAGAAGAGACGAATTATATTTATTTAAAAATATTTTATAATAAATTTAAATAAAAAATATTATTTGAAAGTAATAACGAAAGAAACTAATAGAATTAAAAAATAAATAAATAAATAAATAAAACTTGTGGCGGATAATTAAGGACAAAGAGCTTAAGGTACCATAATGCCCAGCTCGGCGTTATGCTGAGGTGGCGTCACGTTGGGTGGCGCCACGATACCCCCCCCCCCCTATTTTCAACGGCGTTGTGGAGGATGTTGCCATGGCAACGCAAATGGAAATGTGAAAAAGACAAAAAAAAATTATAATAACCCCCCAAACAGCTATTTATGGAGCGGACATTCAAAAAAAATACAAAACCACCCCTGGATTACCTAACGGCTAGTAAGTTTAAAAAAATAAAATTTAATTTTTTTTCAAAACCTTATAAACACCCATTTTCACATATTATTTTTACACACTTCCACAACTCAAACTCAATTTTATATACTTCCATTCTCACAAAAAAAATGTCAATTTCCTAACGAAAGCTTTGTGAACCTCCTCGGTATGGTGAACCCGAACGCGGAGTCTTCTTCAAACCCGAACCCGAACTCGTCTTCATTCGGTTTCCCTAATCCACTCGGCATGAATCCCGGCAACTTTTTCAACAACAACAAAATTTTCTTATGTGGCAACGTGATCAAATGCTAAACGCCAATTTCCAAAATCTACAACAAAACCCACCACAATTCGAACAACAATCACAACAACACACCCAATCCTCACAATCACAATTCGATCTCGAAGCTACACAATCAAAAAAGCCCAAAAGTCAAGGTAAACGGATGGCAAAAAATCCAAATAACCCGAACCCTATTCCGAAAAAAATCCCGACGTGACCGGAAAACTACATTACGTTGGCAACCGAGCGATGAAACGCTACTTGCCTATGATTGATTTTAAAGCCAATTATATCATTTATAGTCCAAGTATTGATCAACGAATGATCTAAACCCGGGTCGTGTCCGTGTGAAGGTGAATGGAATCGTGATATTCGAATCGTGAAATTATGTTTGTGAAAAAGTGAAAAGAGAAAATATATGAATTTTAAAACTAATGATATGAAAATACAATCAAATACAAGAAATTATGCACAAGGTACAAGTATGAATAGCACAAATGTTAAAAACGTAACGTAAACTAATTAGAACGTCTATGTAACAAAATAAAAAGTGAATTTTAAGCTAGACTAAACCTACGGGCTCAAATGAAATTTTTAGAACTTTAAAATGATAAAAGAAAATTTTAGAGAAAAGAAAAATATTATTTTGACTTTTTATTTATTTAATATGAGTTAAAAACTATTTTTATATTTTTATTTAATAAAAGAAATTCAAACTAATTATAGAAAGAAAAGTTTATTCAACAAAATTATTTTCTAAAAATATTAATAAACTGAAAATGAAAATTAAAAATAAAATCAGAAAATATTTTTGTCTTTTTGTGATTTATTTTGTATTTAAAAATGATTTAAAATTCTAAAATCTATTTAAAAATGAAAAAGAAATAGTAAATGAATGAGAAAAATTATGAAATTTTTATGAGAATTCTAAAATAATATTTTGAATCTAGGAAAATTAAGAAAAATAGAAAAATAAGCTGAAAAATGCTTTTTGGGCTTAAAACAGCTTATTGCAAGTGCTTATTTATAAGCACTTGCAACAAATCTTAGTGAAACTGATACAGAAAATTCACAGTACTTAATAAAGCTCAAACAAACTAAATTCAGTGCAAAAAGTCATGCAAAACACTCTCTAGGAACAATTAAGCAGTAACAGATAAGCTAACCTATAAGCAAAAAGCACCAACATAAGCCAGAAACTCAGAAACAATGAAACAAACTTACACAAACTTAAAAATGCTCAGATTACACAACTAAGTTCAGAAAATATGCTAAATGGAACAATTGCATGCCTAAGGGAAAATCAGCAGACATGCAGTAACTTATCTAACTTCCAGGCTCAATTAAGCTGTTCTAATAAGCTGCAAATTGAAAACATAAGGGAGCAAAATCTACACTACATGGCTGAGAACCTAGAAATCCTAAAAGCCCTATCATAATCCATCTGTTAATCTACTAATCAAAGCCAAGAACAGGTGACTGAGCAATCATCAAAGCTGCAAACAATTTTGACTTTTTAGATGTTCTTGTACTTTGACCAAATTGAATTTTTGATGATTTAATCTACTCAGAAATGTAATGTTAAGCTATCATGTAATGAGATTATTCTATATTAACTACTTTTGTACCTAAAAACAAGCTTATGCCAACACTTAACTCTAATAGTGATCAATTATGAAAAATTCAAAGAGGATTTGACTTATTTTTCAACTAGTCTACTGATTTTATGCTAAGGGTGAACTAATAATATCCTATGTGAACAATTTGTGCAGTTTTATCAACAAATGAACCACAATAGATCCGAGAACTGTCCTGATCCAAACACCCCTGTAAATATGCCATTACACTATAGCTCACTGATTCAAGCAATAATACTCAGTTCTCTTGAAAACTAAGTCACAATTCACTAATAGAGATCACAGGAACAGACAATAACAACAATTAACAACTAATGAGCAATCTCACATATCTAAGCAAACTGATGCAGATTTGAACAGATACACTATAACTCTATGATTAAAACCACAGTATACAGAGATAATGATCAAGATGAGATCAAAAGCAACTAAGGGAAACAGATGAACATCAAATAGCAACCATGAACATCACAATTTCCATATCACAGATCTACCATAGCACAGCAGAAATGAGATAGAATCAATGAAGGACTATCAAATAGCATTCAAATTACATTAACTAAGCATCAGTTAACTAAAACTAACAACAATAAGTAGTTTAAGCAGATTTAACACAAACTAATACTTATTATGATGAAGGCAGAATAGAAGCTTGAAAAATGAAATAGAAACTTACAAATAACACTCTCAGCATGAACAGAGAGTTTTCCTATGAAGCCTATCTTTATGATAGGCTGAGATCTTCCATTGCTATCTCAATCTACCAGCTCAACTCCAAAGATCAATAGAATTCAAGCTAAGTTAACTTTTGTTGACTTTTTTGAGAAAATGAACTACTAAGCTAGTTAATACTACAACAGCAACTAATTCTGAGCTTGTAAAAACTACTAGTAAGCTTTTGAAAATTATTTTTTATTACTTTTATATTTTTCTGTTTTTTTTATATTTTTATATATTTTGAAAACAATTGAAATGAAAATGCTTAATGAAATGTAAACAAGCTACTGAAAAGCTGGTTGTAACAGAGATGAAGCTTTTGAAACTTTAAGCTATACTAAAATCTACTAACAATGAACAAGCTTAATTGGAAATGGAAACGAGATTCTTATTATTATACTAAAAACATTACATTGATTCAAATGCTACAATTACAAAAGAAATTCCAGCAGCATAACAATATCTAAACACTATAAACTACCTATCCCCTAAAATTTTGACCCCTTAATTCGTGAATGAAGCCCTCTATATATAGCAGAGTGAGGAGCATCTTCTGAAAGTTCTGGAAGTGGAATCTTCTAAGAATATCCATTGCTAGATCCCTTGTGACTCATTTGGACCAATCACAGCCCTGGGATTGAGGAGGTGACGCGTTCAGACCAATCAATAGCTCCCACGTGGCCTTCTTTAGCTGACATACTCTGACAGGGTGTCAGTGGTGGTGGGAATTGACCATTAAGCCCTTAATACGAGGTTGAATTGGGTTAATTGAAGGTAAATGGGAATTAGGGTTCTTTGTGGCTGGGGTAAAAGGGGAAAAAGGGGGTAAACTTGGCGCGGGTGAGTTTTTTTTATTATAATTTGGTTTGTGTGGACCGGGTTTAGTTAGGGTCCGGGTGTGTGGGAAAAGTATTGGGCTCGAGTGTTTACTAAATGGAAGATGGGCTTGGTGGGTTTATGATTTGTTTTGGGTTTGTTTTATTTGATGGGTTTTAGTAATAAAAGGCTAGTTAAGCATACGATATAATTTAGATTAGGTTTAAGGTTTAGGGATGATTTTTGCCAATTCCCAAAGTTCAAGAACCAACTCTGTAAAATTATCCCAAGGGCTATTTGTGGCGAATGATGAATCTTCAAGGGCTAGTCTTGACAAATTTAGCTCCTTTATTGATCCGGACTTGAAAAATGCTTCCCCGGCCTCGGCTATTCTACACTCATTCCATTCTCGTGCTCGTTTTTCCGGGTTTGTTGTGATTTTTGCCCATTTTGCGAAATATCCGTACCTCCACAGTCACAAACATAAAAGCATATATTCTTTGGCATTTGTTAGCACAATTAGTCTATTTTGGGTCGGTTTTGGCCATGAAAAGGTATGTGAATTATCACATACCAAAATCCCCCAGACTAAGGTATTGTCGTGTCCTCACGCAATGTGATCAAATCACGCTCTTGAGATAAATAATTTCAAAACCTCTTTTTACTAACTTTGAAAAGTAGCAAGAATGTTCAAAAGAGATTTCAAAATCATTTATTCCCTAAAACGCCCCGTTTACCTACGTTATTCCATATACTACTTTACACTACTGTTTTTGTATTTTTCAACTTTATTAATGTGACGATATGTTAACTTTCATTATTTTGCAATAACGTTTAGGGTCATAGAGTAGAAACACAATTCAAAGAATAGTGCCCATACGGATAAAATTCGTCATCCTTGATTTTTCACAAGTCTCCAAACTAAGCTTATGAACGAGATCACCGTTTATTTACAAGTTAGATGTCAATACTACTCATCGTAGTTACTTGTGTAAAAACCCCTTGTTCCCATATCTTAGTGTATCTATTTATTTTAAATTAAGTTGAGAAATGAATTTCTTCATAGATGTCAATACTACTCATCGTAGTTACTTGTGTAAAAACCCCTTGTTCCCATATCTTAGTGTATCTATTTATTTTAAATTAAGTTGAGAAATGAATTTCTTCATATTTTCTCATTCCAATATGAGTTAGTCTGATAAAGATACCAAGAATTCTAACGCTAAGTAGTTATCGATCTTCTCTTAAGAATTTGCTTTAAAAATGAGGTCCACATCAAGGATATTGGATACATACAAAGACTTTGGAATACATCATAATAGACTTAAGTTGGAGAGTACTTTCACGTGCACCTCATGCGCCCGATCTAGGATCATTCGCATGCACCTCACGTGCTACCAACTTTAGTCTTAACACTTAAGCTCATAATCCATAAATCTCAACATAAATCCTTATTCTTTCTTTTGATTTTTCACTTTTTCTCTTTTTCATACTTTTTTCACTTTTGATACTTTTTTTTTCATTTTTTTCTTGCCTTAGTAACTTTTCAACTCCGAACCTTCACGGTTTCAATCCAAGACCTTACCGATCCAAGGTCCGATCTCAATCCGAAGTCTTAAAGCACCTTAGCTCTAAATGAATACCGGGCTTTAAAGGGTAGCTCCGAAAACACATACGTACAACTCAATACAACGAAATACAACTCAATACAATTGGCGTGTATCCTTGATGTGTACCCAATTTTTCAAGCAAAGATTCTCTTAAGAAGATAAAGAACTAAATTTCGTCAAAACCGAGACATCTTTAATTATTATACACAAGATATGGGGTGAAACAAGCTGATGGGAACAAAAGACCACAAATACCTACGATGAGCTTTAAAGAGAACCACTACTCCACGTATGGCATCTAACTTCTAAATAAACACTATCATATCTCGCTCTTCGCCTTTTTAACAAATCTCAAATAATGAGATCCGCGAATACTTAGCCGATAATCAGCCACGCATATATAAAGTCAAATACGAAGCTTGCAAACTCTAGAAAAGAATTCGCATTTTAGTGCTCCTTCGATGTAAAAGACTAGCGAAAGCTTTTAAGCTGCGCATGTATAAAGTAGTACGGGAACTTGCAGATTCTTAAGAAAGAATTCGCGTTTTATAGCTCCTTGTGTACAAAACTAGCACAAGCTTATGTGATCATCATTGGTTAAGGGAACAAGCTAGGGCTCAACACGCCCTATCAAGTCAAAATTTTATTCCTACTCTCGCCAGCTAGAAAGTCAACAAGGTGTCAAAACACTTATTATATTTTTGCATACTTTTTTCAACTTTTTCACATTTTTTGGTGCTTTTTCACAACATTTTCATCATTTTTTCTTTCATCAAATTTTTCAAAATTTTTAAATTTTTTCAATTTTTTAGGAAAAACGGGGTTGCGAGAGTAAACGAAAAAGGTGAAAGTGCAAGGTCAAATCAAATCGAAGATTCACCCCCATAGACTAAAGATAAACATTGTCCTTAATGTTTCAAAGGTAAGGGTAATCCTAACAAAAATCTAGGCCGTTTATTAATTATGCCAAAGATAATGTTAAGGGTTATTGTACAAAGATGTTACTAAAGTTTGCCTGAATTTTGTCCTAAGGTAATATAGTTTTAAAGTTGTCATCCAAGTTACTCAACTTAATATAACCGGTTAAATTTGTTACTGTGTTTTGGGTAACCTAGAGTTACCGGTGAAAATCCTACGTGGCATTGATGTATTATGGGTTAAATAGACAAATAAGTTACTAAAGTTTGCGAAAATATTCACATAAGTTACTAAAGTTTGAGGCAATGTTCACTTAAGTTACTATAGTTAAAAAGGATAATGGGTTTGTATTCATGTTCACTAATGTCTAATTATGGATTATATTCTTTGTAGACGAAGATCTTCATGCCATCAATCATGGAGATAGTGGGTTTGTTGTGATAAGAGACGGGTGCACTATCTTTCAGTTCCTGTACAAATGATAAAAACAGAAAAAAGCGGATAAAAACGTACAAGATGTAAAAAAACACATAAAAACGTAGAATAACGCACAAAAAAGTATAAAAGGTTAAAAAAATGGGAAGCTTGTAGGGTTTAGAGATAAACCCTTTGGGGATGATCAACGGGTGCTAGGGAGCCAGGTGTTGATCATTCGAGAGCAGACAAGAAGGACAAGTGTCATGCGTCCTTTGTGCATGTACTATGCTGCCTGAGAAGACTTGTTAGGCCTAGTTTGGCATGGGCTTATGCTTTTCTAGTCAATGCTGACTTCGCGAACTATTTGGCGTTTGGGCTTGATCCGAGCATGTGATTAGTGGGCTTGGGCCACTAATAATGATACGTTATCACATACAAAAATGTACAAAAACGTATAAAACGTACACAAACATATAAAATAGATAAATAGTGGATGAAAACATATAAACCAAGATTTTTGAAAATAATTACAAACACCCGTTGGCCAAAAGGATAGATTCTGCAACAAAAGGGACCAAACGTACAAAAGGGACTGAAAAACACGTGAACTTGAGTAACTTAGATGACAATGTTGAAACTTTAGTAACTTAGATGAACTTTTTCTCAAACTTTAGTAACTTTTTTGAAGTGGAATATGTTTCAGGTTGAGATACCGGCTATCAACCGGTTGCCGACCTTGGGAGTAACCCTAGTGTAACATCTTTGAAACTTTAGTAACCCAGTTGATAAACCCGTGAACTTGAGTAACCTGGATGACAACTTTGAAACTATATTACCTTAGGACAAAATTCAGGCAAACTTTAGTAACATCTTTGTACAATAACCCTAATGTTAATCGATAAGATTTTAGGATATCGGATTTCCATAAGCAACGAAGAATGATACTCGAGTGGAAAAGAGAAACTACGAGCACGAGAGTCATCATAATTCGGGACAATCCTGGACATTCACAAATAACCACAAGAAACACAAGAGTGGAAGAGGTCACCCCTCCTCACGTCACATTAGAAAAGAAAATAGAAAGAATAAAGAAATGATAAGCATAGGTTGCCTCCCACGAAGTGCTTTGTTTTTTGTTCACCGAGTCGCGTAGCTTGACTCGATCCCCGAATTCAATTGTCCTTGGGGAAAGTTTGGAGATCCGGGACTACCATGGATGGTATATCCCCTCCGAAATAATGCTTAATCCTATGACCGTTCACCTTAAAGTTGGGACCATTGGGTTGAGATAACTCGACGGTACCATAAGGGAACACATGGGTAATAGTGAACGGTCCAGACCAACGGGATTTAAGCTTTCCCGAGAAAATCTTCAATCAAGAATTAAAAAGAAGGACTCGGTCTCCTACATTGAAATCATGATTCTTAATCTTATCATCATGAATCCTCTTCGTTTTCTCTTTGTAGATTAAAGAATTCTCATAAGCTTGATCACGCAATTCAACCAATTCATTCAATTGTATTTTACGATGATTACCCGTGGTCTTAAGGTCAAAATTAACATGTTTCAAAGCCCAATATGCTTTATGCTCTAACTCAATGGGTAAATGACAAGTCTTTCCGTAAACAAGCTTATATGGAGTGCATCCAATGGGCGTTTTGTAAGCCGTACGGAAAGCCCATAATGCATCATCTAACTTGTCGGACCAAGAGGCATGATTTCCATCTACGGTTCTTTCTAAAATCCTCTTAAGTCCACGATTGGACACCTCAACTTGAGCGCTCGTTTGCAGATGATACGCGGTACTAAGACGATGAGTAACTCCATATTTAGATATTACTTTAGCAAATTGATCATTACAAAAATGAGTACCACGATCACTTATGATAGCACGAGGTGTACCAAATCGGGAAAACAAGTTTTTCAAGAACTTAACCACTACTCGGGCGTCATTTGTTGGGAGCGCTTTTGCTTCAACCAATTTAGACAAGTAATCGACCGCCACAAGTATGTACTTATTCCCTCTCGAAGACGGGAATGGTCCCATAAAATCGATTCCCCAAACATCAAAGATTTTACAAACATGAATAGCGTTTTGAGGCATCTCATCACGTTGTGAAATTTTTCCTTGACGCTGGCACGAGTCACAAGATTTCACCAAATCTTGTGCATCTCGGTATATCGTCGGCCAATAGAAGCCGGAATCAAAAACTTTCTTTGCGGTAAAATTGGCACCATGATGTCCCCCCGTGGGTCCATTGTGGCATGCCATAAAAATCTCATCGGCCTCCTTGCCGTGGACACATCTCCTAATCACTTGATCCGCACAAACTCTAAACAAGTAGGGGTCGTCCCAATAATAATGCTTAACATCCTTAAAGAATTTCTTTTTCTGTTGGGACGACATCCCTTTCCTTATGAAATTCCCCGCATGGTAATTCGCAAAATCGGCGAACCATGGGGTACTAGAATCACTATGTGATACACTCCCAAGTGTCTCGAGAGGAAATGATTCATTTATATCCTTTTTCTCGAGAACACTTTGATGAGGATTTTCGAGTCTAGACAAATGGTCGGCGGCTAGGTTCTCAGCTCCTTTCTTGTCTCGAATTTCAACATTGAATTCTTAAAGGAGGAGAACCCATCGCATCAGTCTTGGTTTAGCATCTTGTTTGTTCATTAAGTATTTTAAGGCCGAATGATCCGTATACACTATGCACTTCTTCAAAAGAAGGTAAGGTCGAAACTTTTCAAAGGCATATATGACGGCTAACATTTCTTTTTCGGTAGTCGTGTAATGAGATTGAGCGTCATTCATAGTTTTACTTGCATAGTGTATCGGCTGAAAATATTTGTTCTTACGTTGCCCCAAGACCGCCCCGATAGCATAATCGCTAGCATCGCACATAAGCTCAAAAGGCAAGTCCCAATCAGGGGCAACTAAGATAGGAGCCTCCGTTAACTTCTTCTTAAGAATATTAAATGCATCAATGCACTCAATTGAGAAGATAAATGGAGCATCCTTTTCAAGAAGATGGGTCAAAGGTCGGGCTATCTTAGAAAAATCTTGAATAAAACGTCGGTAAAAGCCGGCATGACCGAGGAAACTTCGAATCCCTTTGACGGTCGTGGAATGAGGTAGTTTTGCGATCACATCGACTTTGGCCCTATCAACCTCAATCCCGGCCTTAGAAATCTTATGGCCAAGGACAATACCCTCTTTAACCATAAAGTGACATTTCTCCCAATTGAGAACTAAATTCGTTTGTTCACATCGTTGGAGCATTTGTTCTAAATGGGAGAGACAAGACGTAAAAGTATCACCATATACCGAAAAATCATCCATAAAGACCTCTATTGTTTTCTCGATCAAATCGTGAAATATGGCCATCATGCACCTTTGGAACGTGCCCGGAGCATTGCATAAGCCAAAGGGCATACGTCGATAAGCAAAAGTTCTTCGGAGGGAGAGGAGAAAAAGGATCTTCATTCAAGAGTTGTTCAAGCTAAAGAATATCTCCCTCCGGATCGTAATAAGAATCATCAACATCCGGTGTGTCGATAGCAAGAAAAGCATTGACATCTTCCAAAAAGAAATCACTTCCCTCAAACGGAGTGAGGGAAGGGGAAGAGTCGGCAACAATAGGTTGAGAAGAAGGAGTGGGATTGCCACTCGAAGAATCATGAGAAAAACCAAGTAATTCTTGAGAATACTCCTCCGAAACATCATCAATAACATCAACACGGTTTACGGACATGCAATCATCGGTGGAGGAGTATCTCGCCGTTTGAGCCAAGTTAAACGTGACGGCTTCATTACCATTCCGCAAAGTAATCTCCTCATCATAAACATCAATCAACGCACGGCCCGTCCTTAGGAATCCTCTACCGAGAATAAGAGGAACCCTTGGATCGGGATCAAAATCGACAATCACAAAATCGGCAGGGAAATGAAATTTTCCAACATTAACAATGACATCCTCGGCGATTCCAATGGGATGAGACGTAGATCGATTGGCGAGCTCGAGGGTCATGCACGTGGGAGTAGGATCGGGAAGAGATAATTTCTTCCACATTGACTTAGGCATAAGGTTAATGCTAGCACCCAAATCGGCTAGGGCGAAGCATTGAACCATCCCTGGAAAATTACATGGAATTAAGAACTTGCCGGGATCTCCAAGCTTTTCGGGAAGCTTTTTAAGAAGAACCGCGGAACAATTTTCATTCAAAGGCGTTTTCGTCATTTCAAACAATTGTTCTTTGTTATTCAACAAATTTTTGATCATCGAAGCAAATTTTGGCATCAAAACAACGGCATCCGCGAGACTCAAATCAAAGCGAAGATCTTGAAAGATTTTATAGAATTTTTCCTTTTGGTAGTTCATTGTCTCACAGTGCTTTTGATCATTTAAACGCGAAGGATAAGGAAGTTTAGTTTTAATTGGTTCATCTTGTTCAAAAGTGACTTTTTCCTTTCCTTTAGACACATTTTCTTTTTCTTTAGACATTTGGACAACCGGAGGTTGGATGTTTTCGGTCCTTCCGTTATTAGTAGGAAGTTCCGTATTCGTTGTCACCTCGGGTTCACGGTCGACTACCTTGGGAGGGAGAGAAGAAAAGGTAGTCGGAGCCGTAGGTCCATCATATGAAACACCACTTCGTGTCGTCATCACCTTAACATCGCCCCTCGGGTTAGCGATCGTGTTGCTTGGAAGAGATTTAGTACCCGAACCCGAGGGTCGATCATTTAAAGACTTCTTAATATCAAGGATCTCCTTAGCCAAAATTTCTTGATTTTTCATTATTTGCTTAAGAATCTCATCCGAGGGCGACGGATTTTGAACAACATTTTGATTATGATTATTGAAATTTTGCCCTCGGTTATCTTGATGAAAACCTTGATTTTGAAAATTTCCATGATTTTGATTTCCATGATTAACATTCCCATGATTAACATTATTATGAAAATTCCCTTGATTCGGATTATTATGAAAATTCCCTTGATTCGGGCCTTGGTTATGATTCCCTTGGTTTTGAAAACCCCGATTTTGATTAAACCCTTGGTTTTGATTTTGAAAACCATGATTTGTTCGATTTTGATTGACTTGATTATTTCAATGTGGCACACTTTGATTTTGCGGTTGGTTATTAAAGCCGGGTGGTGGTCCAAGATAATTGTTCGAGCGGTAGCTAAGGAGATTCCGAACTCCTTAGGGTTGGTAACCGTTACCACCCATATTTGTAGCATACATGCTCTCGTGAGCAAAGGCACCGGTTGCCGGACACTCATAATACGGATGTGGACCACCACATGTTTCACAACTTTGATTCACAACATTGACGGTTTGATGAGGTTTTTCTTTATCTTTGACAAGAAGACTAATTTGTTTTGTAAGAGTTGTAAGAATGTTCATTACTTCATCATTAGCTTTGCTATTAGTACTTGAAACTTGTGTTTTACATCTTGAAGTTCTAACTCTAGATTTATTTTCAATTATCGAGAAAGCTTCTTGAGTATTTCGAGTTAACAAGTTTCCACCCATAGCAGAATTGAGTGAATCTTGATTAGCATGACACAACCCATTATAGAAAGTATCAATCTGGTGCAAGGGTGAGAAACCATGATTAGGACATTTTTCCAACAACTCCTTAAATCTATCCCAAGCTTCGCTGAACGATTCATCAAAAGCTTGTTGGAAACGGAAGATTTGAGTTCGAAGATTAGAAGTTTTAGAAGGAGGATAGAAATGATTCACAAACTTGGAAGCTAAATCTCCCCAAGTGTGAATCGAGTTCGGTGGTTCCTTTTCCAGCCAAGTCCGGGCTGCCCCCTTGAGGGAAAAAGGAAACAATTTCAACTTAACAACATCATACGGAACTTGATTAATCTTTATTGTTTCAGCAATGTCGGTGAAGTTCCTTATGTGAATATAAGGATCTTCGTGCTCAAGACCGTGAAATGAGATACTCGTGATTAGATTGAGTAACCGGTGATTGATCTCAAATTGATTTGCTTGAATGTCGGGAATCACAATGGCCCTCCTCACACCATTGAATGGTGATTGGAGTTGTTCCTCCATTGGACGCAAATCATAAAACGGTTGAGGTCCTATCGGAGGATCCTCATTTTGTTGTGCACCACCCACCGGCGGGTGTTGACCGTTATTATTCATTTCCTCAACGGTTGAGAAATGAACACGATTCGTGATTATATCGTCAAAATTATTCAAACTTGAAAAATCAACCCGATGATTATGTCGAATAATCCGTTCGGGATCCGAAAGAGGTGAAAGAAGATCGTTCGATGAAGAACGAGTGTTCATACACCAAAAAGAAATCAAATATCAAAAATTAAAAAGAAAAACAAAATTAGAAAAGAAAATATTTTTGGTTTTTATATAAAAGAAAACTTTAAAATCACAATATTTTTGTATTTTTCTTTTGTTTTGTTATTTTTGTGATCGATTCGTCACCCGAAATCGTTTCCTTCAAATCTACGTACAACGAGGGAGTTGGTTGTAGAATTAAAGTAATCCGAAAACGAATACTTTCACAATCTCTTTTTGCGTTCGAAGTTATTTGGTTAACAACACTCTGTAGAGGTAGAGTGAGGATGATTTATTATATTTTTGGTATTTTGTAAACACTTTAGGAAAAGTGTTTAATATTTTTTTTTTTTATTTTTTTTATAAAAGAAAATATATACAAGGAAGGTTTTTCAAAACAACGAGTTTTTCAAAAACGAAAACCAAAATTCACTTCAACCTTCCCCGGCAGCGGCGCCAAAAATTGATTGATTTTAAAACCAATTATATCATTTATAGTCCAAGTATTAATCAACGAATGATCAAAACCCGGGTTGTGTCCGTGTGAAGGTGAATGGAATCGTGATATTCGATTCGTGAAATCGCGTTTGTGAAAAAGTGAAAAGAGAAAATATATGAATTTTAAAACTAATGATATGAAAATGCAATCAAATACAAGAAATTATGCACAAGGTACAAGTATGAATAGCACAAATGTTAAAAACGTAACGTAAACTAATTAGAACGTCTAAGTAACAAAATAAAAAGTGAATTTTAAGCTAGACTAAACCTACGGGCTCAAATGAAATTTTTAAAACTTTAAAATGATAAAAGAAAATTTTAGGAAAAAGAAAAATATTATTTTGACTTTTTATTTATTTAATATGAGTTAAAAATTATTTTTGTATTTTTATTTAATAAAAGAAATTCAAACTAATTATAGAATGAAAAGTTTATTCTACAAAATTATTTTCTAAAAATATTAATAAACTGAAAATAAAAATTAAAAATAAAATCAGAAAATATTTTTGTCTTTTTGTGATTTATTTTGTATTTAAAAATGATTTAAAATTCTAAAATCTATTTAAAAATGAAAAAGAAATAGTAAATGAATGAGAAAAATTATAAAATTTTTATGAGAATTCTAAAATAATATTTTGAATCTATGAGAATTAAGAAAAATAGAAAAATAAGCTGAAAAATGCTTTTTGGGCTTAAAACAGCTTATTGCAAGTGCTTATTTATAAGCACTTGCAACAAATCTTAGTGAAACTGATACAGAAAATTCACAGTACTTAATAAAGCTCAAACAAACTGAATTCAGTGCAAAAAGTCATGCAAAACACTCTCTAGGAACAATTAAGCAGTAAGAGATAAGCTAACCTATAAGCAAAAAGCACCAACATAAGCCAGAAACTCAGAAACAATGAAACAAACTTACACAAACTTAAAAATGCTCAGATTACACAACTAAGTTCAGAAAATATGCTAAATGGAACAATTGCAGGCCTAAGGGAAAATCAGCAGACATGCAGTAACTTATCTAACTTCCAGGCTCAATTAAGCTGTTCTAATAAGCGGCAAATTTAAAACATAAGGGGGCAAAATCTACACTACATGGCTGAGAACCTAGAAATCCTAAAAGCCCTATCATAATCCATCTATTAATCCACTAATCAAAGCCAAGAACAGGTGACTGAGCAATCATCAAAGCTGCAAACAATTTTGACTTTTTATATGTTCTTGTACTTTGACCAAATTGAATTTTTGATGATTTAATCTACTCAGAAATGTAATGTTAAGCTATCATGTAATGAGATTATTCTATATTAACTACTTTTGTACCTAAAAACAAGCTTATGCCAACACTTAACTCTAACAGTGATCAATTATGAAAAATTCAAAGAGGATTTGACTTATTCTCAACTAGTCTACTGATTATATGCTAAGGGTGAACTAATAATATCCTATGTGAACAATTTATGCAGTTTTATCAACAAATGAACCACAATAGATCCGAGAACTGTCCTGATCCAAACACCCCTGTAAATATGCCATTACACTATAGCTCACTGATTCAAGCAATAATACTCAGTTCTCTTGATCAAACTAAGTCACAATTCACTAATAGAGATCACAGGAACAGACAATAACAACAATTAACAACTAATGAGCAATCTCACAGATCTAAGCAAACTGATGCAGATTTGAACAGATAAACTATAACTCTATGATTAAAACCACAGTATACAGAGATAATGATCAAGCTGAGATCAAAAGCAACTAAGGGAAACAGATGAACATCAAATAGCAACCATGAACATCACAATTACCATATCACAGATCTATCATAGCTCAACAGAACTGAGATAGAATCAAGGAAGGACTATCAAATAGCATTCAAATTACATTAACTAAGCATCAGTTAACTAAAACTAACAACAATAAGCAGTTTAAGCAGATTTAACACAAACTAATGCTTATTATGATGAAGGCAGAATAGAAGCTTGAAAAATGAAATAGAAACTTACAAATAACACTCTCAGCATGAATAGAGAGTTTTCCTATGAAGCCTATCTTTATGATACGCTGAGATCTTCCATTGCTATCTCAATCTACCAGCTCAACTCCAAAGATCAATAGAATTCAAGCTAAGTTAACTTTTGTTGACTTTTTTGAGAAAATGAACTACTAAGCTAGTTAATACTACAACAGCTACTCAAAAAGCTTTTGAACTAATTCTGAGCTTGTAAAAACTACTAGTAAGCTTTTGAAAATTATTTTTTATTACTTTTATATTTTTCTGTTTTTTTTTATATTTTTATATATTTTGAAAACAATTGAAATGAAAATGCTTAATGAAATGTAAACAAGCTACTGAAAAGCTGGTTGTAACAGAGATGAAGCTTTTAAAACTTTAAGCTATACTAAAATCTACTAACAATGCACAAGCTTAATTGAATGGAAACGAGATTCTTATTATTATACTAAAAACATTACATTGATTCAAAAGCTACAATTACAAAAGAAACTCCAGCAGCATAACAATATCTAAACACTATAAACTACCTATCCCCTAAAATTCTAACCCCTTAATTCGTGAATGAAGCCTTCTATATATAGCAGAGTGAGGAGCGTCTTCTGAAAGTTCTGGAAGTGGAATCTTCTAAGAATATCCATTGCTAGATCCCTTGTGACTCATTTGGACCAATAACAGCCCTGGGATTGAGGAGGTGACGCGTTCAGACCAATCAATAGCTCCCACGTGGCCTTCTTTAGCTGACATACTCTGACAGGGTGTCAGTGGTGGTGGGAATTGACCATTAAGCCCTTAATACGAGGTTGAATTGGGTTAATTGAAGGTAAATGGGAATTAGGGTTCTTCGTGGCTGGGGTAAAAGGGGGTAAACTTGGCGCGGGTGAGTTTTTTTATTATAATTTGTTTGTGTGGACTGGGTTTAGTTAGGATCCGGGTGTGTGGGAAAAGTATTGGGCTCGAGTGTTTACTAAATGGAAGATTGGCTTGGTGGGTTTATGATTTGTTTTGGGTTTGTTTTATTTGATGGGTTTTAGTAATAAAAGGCTAGTTAAGCATAGGAAATAATTTAGATTAGGTTTAAGGTTTAGGGATGATTTTTGCCAATTCCCAAAGTTCAAGAACCAACTCTGTAAAATTATCCCAAGGGCTATTTGTGGCAAATGATGAATCTTCAAGGACTAGTCTTGACATAGCTCCTTTATTGATCCGGACTTGAAAAATGCTTCCCCGGCCTCGGCTATTCTACACTCATTCCATTCTCGTGCTCGTTTTTCCGGGTTTGTTGTGATTTTTGTCCATTTTGCGAAATATCTGTACCTGCACAGTCACAAACATAAAAACATATATTCTTTGGCATTTGTTAGCACAATTAGTCTATTTTGGGTCGGTTTTGGCCATGAAAAGGTATGTGAATTATCACATACCAGCCTCGTGTTACGTTGTCATTTTCAAAGATTGCAACGTCAAATTTTCACAAACGTGCAACACGTTTTGGTATCGGGTTATGAACGAGTTCAATCGGCAAATTTTCCAACCACGTAATAAGGATATGTTGACAAGCAAGTGGAATACGTTGAACGGGAATTGCCAAAAGTTCAACGCGGTTTTCAAACGTGCTAAACGTTTGATAAAAAGTGGGGAAAATGATTTGAATGTTATGAGACGGGCGAGAAGTATTTATCGTGACGAGCATAAATGTGTCTCGTTTGCTCAAGAGGATAAATTTTGAATACCCATGCAAACTGGGACGCGACGGAACTGGTTGATTTAACCAGAGAAGTTCCCGGGGAAGGCCAAGCGGAGCTATTCGGTGATGATGCAAGACCACGGCCGACCGGCAAACAATGTGCCGCCAAAAAACCAAATCCGAGACCACAATAAGCATCGGGGGAAGTAACTCGTCAAGCCAATTCGGGAACTATATGACATAGCAGCTTTGTGTCAAACGGGAAGCAGCCNAATTTTTTTATGTAGCAACTTGATCAAATGCTAAACGCCAATTTCCAAAATCTACAACAAAACCCACCACAATTCGAACAACAATCACAACAACACACCCAATCCTCACAATCACAATTCGATCTCGAAGCTACACAATCAAAAAAGCCCAAAAGTCGAGGTAAACGGATGGCAAAAAAATCCAAAGAACCCGAACCCTATTCCGAAAAAAATCCCGACATGACCGGAAAACTACATTACGTTGGCAACCGAGCGATGAAACGCTACTTGCCTCGTGTTACGTTGTCGTTTTCAAGGATTGCTATGTCAGATTTTCACAAACGTGCAACACGTTTTGGTATCGGGTTATGAACGAGTTCAATCGGCAAAATTTCCAACCACGTAACAAGGATATGTTGACAAGCAAGTGGAATACGTTGAACGGGAATTGCCAAAAGTTCAACGCGGTTTTCAAATGTGCTAAACGTTTGATAAAAAGTGGGGAAAATGATTTGAATGTTATGAGACGGGCGAGAAGTATTTATCGTGACGAGCATAAATGTGTCTCGTTTGCTCAAGAGGATAAATTTTGAATACCCATGCAAACTGGGACGCGTCGGAACTGGTTGATTTAACCAGAGAAGTTCCCAGGGAAGGCCAAGCGGAGCTATTCGGTGATGATGCAAGACCACGGATGACCGGCAAACAATGTGCCGCCAAAAAACCAAATCCGAGACCACAATAAGCATCGGGGGAAGTAACTCGTCAAGCCAATTCGAGAACTATATGACATAGCAGCTTTGTGTCAAACGGGAAGCAGCTCAATCCGCGTACAAAGTCGCTAAACAGAAAGACCGTACGATAATGAGTTTGGAAGAGATGAAATTTTTAGATATTAACACGAAGGAGTTGGATGAGGACAATGCATATCGGATCGAAATGAAAAAACAAAAAATCAAAGAAAAATATAAATTGCAACTCCCCGAGTAGTATTTTTTTATTTCTGTATTGTAGTTTTATTTCGTAGTTTTTTTTTATGTCATTTTTTTTTTAATTTCGTAGTGTTTTTTTCGTAATTTTTTTTTATGTCGTAACTTTTTTTTTTTTTTTAATTTCGTAACGTTTTTATTTCGTTTTGTAATTTTTAAGTTAATTAATGAAATATTTGATTGTTTAATGAATGAAATAGTTAAGGGGTTAATTTGTAATTTGTAATTTTTTTAAAGGTGGATCCTAAAAGGGTGGTGTTATGGGGTATTACGATAAGAGATGATTTTTTGATGTTAATGTTAAAATGTTAAAGCTGAGATGACGCTGAGTTGGCGGCACTTTTTTGGTGTTATTAAGTTATGACACCCTAAGCTTTAAGGAGAATTGAGTGACACCCACCAAGTTGATGTGGAATGAGATTTCAAGAAAGATTTCATTACTCTACACCTATAGTCATATACCAAACAATAAAGGTGTTTACTCAATTAAGTATATATAGATCTCTTAATTAGTCTCTTATAGGGGAGAATGTAGTTTTAGTGGCTCTTTCAATTAAGAGAGAGTAGGGTTTTAGGCCCATAATTCTCTCCACTAAGAAAAGCAAACACACCCTAAATTGTGTATGTAATTGTATTCCATCATATCAAAACCCGGATGACAAATGCTCCCTTACTGTTTGGCAATATATGGCTATTGAAGTGTTCAAATCAACGAGCTAGGAAGTAAGAACCTAAATTGACACTTTCTATATATGAGATGAATACATGTAAAGATAATTAAATAAACTCGATCTGTGTAAAAATATCACACATTTTCTATAACAATTTAGCTCTTTTTACATAAATCTATACAAACGGAATCTATTGTATATTTGTATGATGATCAACTATACGATTATTTCTTGACCATCACGCCCCCTTCGATGTTTAGTGTTTTCACTTTGAATCTCTCAAGTTTACGTGAGAACTTTGCTATCAATCCACCTATCTCATCTGTTTCCATGAAATCATCTTTTAACTCTCTGCTTTTGGTCTCTTGTTGATCATATACATCATCTTCACCAATATGGTCTTGTGAACTCACCGGATATCTTTCTATAAACTCAGAAATTACTTTTACTTGAGTATGCTTAAGCTTTTTTACTATAAACTTTTCTATGTCACTTTCTTTTTCAAGCTCCGAGAAGATTTTACGAAGCAATAAACCCTTGTGTTCGTTATCAACATTCTCCAAACACTCAAAAAGAATGTGAGTTAGCTCATTAAACACTTCATCTTCATGAGCATCTTGTTGTTGTTGTTGATAGGAATTTGATGTTGACGGTTCGTTATCTTGAAGAACGACTGGCTCTAAGGGTTCTATAATTACAACCGGTTCTATGATTGATGCTGAATATTTGAATGACGTTAGCTTTGAAAACGAATAGGGTCTTGTGGGTTGAGGAAAATTATGAAACTCCATTGAAGATCGAGTTTTATTAATTGTTGTTATAGTGAAGATGGTCATATACTCATATACCTAATTGGTTATATATACTTGTAAAAATTTGATTCAAAAGAGTGTCCTTTTACCAAGTTTGTTATTCACAGAAATATCGTACGTAGAAGTTCAGGATATTTGAAATGGTTCAAAACAACGAACACGTAAAGTTGTTGACAAGTTATACACTTAAATTTAGACAACACATGTGTTTGACTTTGACCTTTTCATTATGTTGGAATTTGAAACAATATACTTTGATCAAGTAAAGAGATTCAAGTAGTCAAACGAACTGTATCTTTATATGCTGCCAAATGATCTCAAGTGATTATAATTTATGAATAGTATAGTCGTACATACTTTTTTGTTCGACAATATGCAGCATGCATTGTAAGTGGTCAACTAGGCAGTGGCGCAATGTGTACCTATAGTATGTATTTGACAATCGCTGACAACAACGTGTTTAACGATATGCGAAACACGATATCGCAATGTTTTAAAAATCCAATTTTTTTAATTGACATGGTCAAGTCGTCGGTTAATTGGGACACCAGTTCAACCGCCGGATCGGACTGTATACTTTTCGTAACATCTTTGATACGTAAGTATTTATCCAATTTTTGATAAAAATAAGATAACTTTATTAGATTTAGTCTTTAATTTTCATATCTGCAATCAAGGTTACAAAAATCGTGAATCGGTAGTGAGGCGGTCGACCACCTTTTAGCTTGTAATCGGTCTAGGCGGGATTAATCGGTGATTAATCGGATTAGCATTTCTGGCAAATTTTGGGTATTTTCGGCAAGTTTTGGGTATTTCCGGCGAGTTTTAGGTATTTTCAGCAAGATTTTTAAAAAAAACAACATGTAATAGATTTAAACAGTTCCTATAAGTGGTCAAAATAATTTTACGGTGAGTTTTGGGTACTTCCGACAAGATTTGTAGGTTTCTAGTATGTTTGACCACTATTGACCGCCGTTGATCGCCGTTGACCACGGTTGACCTTTTTGTTAGACCCAGTTACATAAATCGGCAAGGTTGGTTGCCCTGTAGCGCCTAGGCGGTGATTAATCGGCAGTGGCGGCGATTAGCATGTGCAAGTGGTGCAACCGCACCGGGCCCCCCTTTGTAAGGGGCCCCCAATTTAGTATACATTCATTAATATTTATAGTTTTATATATAAACATTTTGAATTTTTAATGTCTTTGTTAAATATTATTAAACTTGAACCGGGCCACATACAAAAAATATAAGACAAACTTTAAGCCACATACAAAAAGAGTGAAAGACTTAGATTATGGGGCCTCATTTGTGATTTCGCACCAGCCCTCCCAAATCAATGAGACGGCCCTTTTAATCGGCCTTGTAGACCTTGTTTTGCAACACTGTCTGCAATACTAAAAAAATACAAAAACAATCAATTTATAATTCTAGTTTACAACAGATTTATAATTCTAGTTTATAAAAATGACATAACTCTATGATATTTTAAGAATGATTTCTTATTAATGAATTTTTTAAATCAAACAAATATAATACCACATTACCACATTAGTTTATAACTTTAAAATTTATTGTTTCATCAATGCTTAACCACATCAGTCACCGCCCCTTTAACTTTTTGATTTAACTATAAACTTTTTAAATCATAATATATTTATCTATACAAATATAAAACTTAAATTAACACAAATTTTGAGTTTAGCAAAATGAAATGGTAAAAGGATTTTGTTAGATCTAGAGGAAATCAAATGTGAAATTGACAAAAGGGTTTCGTTAGCTTGTAATCAATCTAGGCAGGATTAATAGGTGATTAATCAGATTGCCATTTTCTGCAAGTTTTGGATATTTTCTGCTACTTTTGGGTATTCCCGTCAAGTTATTTTCCTAAAACCGGGCTAACTATCTTTATGAAATATTTCTTACTATATCCGTTACTATGTATCACTATGTAAACGTTCACATTTACAAACAAGTAGTAAAAGCTTGTCCCCCTAATAAGTGGATAAGTGGAGTAGATTGTAGTGCTTACATGTTTGTACTATAAATGCCACACCAAAGTCACGAAACAGATTGCACCAAGATCAGCTTTCGCAAGTGATCTTTTACTTCCCTTATTTGGTTATTTATTTCTCATGAAAGTTACATAATTATATTACTCATAGGCCTCATTAACTATAATACGTTATCAGCATTATCGTTTACTAATAAAAAGGATAAAGAAAATCGATCAAACGATACATTTATAATTCTCAAAAGGTATTTTTTATAATTCTCATAACACTACAACAATCAGGAAGACGGGCGAGGAGGCTTTTTTCTTCAAACACATTACAATCTGCAAAATCTATTTTTGTAAAACCACTTTATAAACCCAAAAAAAAGGTCCAATCTCTTTTAACAATTAATTATTTCACCAAAATAAGAGATTGTGATACGTATGTTTTCTTTATTGAAAGCAACCAATAATATAAATGTGGAAGAAAACCAAGTAAAAGACTATATGATAATAATACATAAGTTTAATAGATAAGACTGCTAGCTTTTTTCATTTATTTCTTATGCTTACTCTTAAGTTAACTCTCATACTTCATAGTTTATGGGTCGTTTGGTCATTTGTAAATAGATAGTTTATTATTTATTTGTATGTAACAAGGTGCGGAACTCATTTGTGTATCATTGCATTATTTCGGTTAACATAAGTTGTCACCATCTATCTCTCTCTAAAGTTTCTCTCTCTAATATTATGTGTTGATTTTTGATATCAAATGGCCTACAATTAACTAATTAACGTACCAATAATAATAATAATAATAATAATAATAATATAATAATAATATTTATAATAATAATAATAATAATAACAATAACAATAACAATAATCATGATAATCATAATAACAATAACAATAACAATAATAATAACAATAACAATCATAATAATAATCAACTTGGTGGATCGTGAGGTTATGCTACATGAGGTTCGCCTTCATTGTCCTGCTATTTCACGTTAGGTGGTTTTTGTTACTCCAACCCAGCTAGATTATATTATGAAGAGCACACTTTATGGTCACATCAAGGTGTGCAACAAGGTGATCCTCTTGGTCCTTTGCTTTTTTTTCCTTAGTGTTACATCCTTTGGTATGCAAGATTAGAGACTCCTTTAACCTTTCTCTTCAAGCTTGGTATCTGGATGACGTCACTATTATTGGAGATACTTTGATTGTGGGGAAGGTTTTAGATCTTATCATGGTGGATGGACCCCGTTGTGGTTTGCACCTCAATGTTGATAAAACTGAGGTTTTTTGGCCGAAGGAAGACCCCAGAAGCAGGCTTATGGGTGTTTTCCCGCCTAATATTGTGCGCTCTTTGCACGGTGTTAAATTACTGGGTGGGCCTGCTAGTGTGGACTTTGATTTTAGTAGTGGGCTTGTTATGAAAAGGGTTGCCAAAACCATTGAGCTTATGGATGCTGTTGCTAAGATTAATGACCCGCAGTGTGAGTTGTTGCTCCTTCGTGCTTGTGCCGGTATTTCCAAATTATATTTTACTATGCGCACTTGCTCTCCACGGGTCTTTGAGCATGCTCAGGTTTCCTTTGATGTGGCTCTTCGTTTTACTCTAGAGTGTATTGTTACTGCTTCTGGACCTGGTTTTGGTGATTGGCAATGGAGGCTTGCTACTTTACCCTTTGCGTTTGGGGGGCTTGGTGTTTACTCTGCAGGTGACGTCTTGAATTATGCCTTTCTTGCGTCTAGACTTCAATCTACTAGCTTGTAGACTCAGTTGCTTCGACATTCTGGTATTGTAACATCCGGGCCTTCCTTTGATGATGCCTTGTCTACTTTTAATGCGAAAATGGAGATTGACCTTTTGAGTAATCCATGTGAGATTGTTGCCCCCAAACTCATGAAGAAACTGGCAGATATATTTCACACGTGTTACCAAAACAGCCGAATCTACATTTTCTTTATCTACTCGACAGATGGCGTTATGAAAATCGTAAATGGAGGATTACACTTCCGACTGGCTTAGGGTGGTCCCGATATCTGGGTTGGGACAGACTATGAATGCTAGGACCTACCGTCGCGTGTTATGTTATCGGCTAGGTGTTCCTATATTCTCTATTCAGATGTCGTGCTCAGCTTGTTCCAGGGTCTTTACTGGGGATGTTTATGGAGATCATGCTGTATCTTGCGCTGGTATTATTGGTATTAAACATCGGCATAATGTGGTACGTGATGCTCTTGTTGACATATGTTCTCGGTCGGGGGTTTCGGCTCGCAAAGAGGTTGATATTGGGCTTTGTGGGGAAAGGGACAAATCCTTACGTCCTGCTGATATGTTGCTATACTCGTAGGACGGAGGGCTTGATGTATGTGTTGATTTGACTGGGTCATCACCCATGACGCAAAATGGTATGGTTGATTTTGTGTCGGGTCGTGCAGTGATTGAGGCTGCACAACGTAAACGTGTCAAGTATGAAGCTAAGTGCGCAAATATTGGATATGGGTTCCTCCCCTTCTCTTTCTCTTCTTTTGGGGAACTTGAGAAGGATGCAGTGACCTTACTGAAGCGAATCCGAAAGTTCTCGATGACCCAAGACATTGGAGCACGTGCAACTGCTCATATCTTTAGTAGGATTAGCTTTTCTATAGCAAAAGGAGTGGGAGCCCAGTTAGTATCTCAGCTTCCCACTAACTTCTTGTAAATCCTATGTGTTTCTAATAAAGTGATGTTTATAATAAATAATAATAATAATAATAATAATAATAATAATAATAATAATAATAATAATAATAATAATAATAATAATAATAATAATAATAATAATAATAATAATAATAATAACAATAACAATAATAATAATAAATTAATAATAATAATAATAATAATAATAATAATCATAATAATAATAATAATCATCATCATCATCATCATCATCATCATCATAATAATAATAATAACAATAATAATAACAATAACAATAATGTTTTACTTCAAAAAATTTTAAAGCAGCTTGGAGCATTGTGGGTAGTGATGTTTGTGCCGCAGTTAAAGAGTTTTTTAGTTCTGGCAAGCTTCTCGGTGAATTTAATGCTAATATCATTTCTCTCATTCCCAAGATCGATGTTCCTTTGAAAGTGTCGGACTACAGACCCATTTCTTGTGGTAACGTTATCTACAAATGTAATAGTAAAGTCATCACCAACAGACTCAAGGAAGGTTTATGCAATTTGATCGATAGCAACCAGAGTGCTTTTATCCCGGGAAGACTGATTTGTGACAACATTCTCTTGGCTCAGGAGTTAATGCAGGGGTATAGTTGGAATGGCAGGATCAGAAAGTGCGCGTTTAAGGTGGACATCCAGAAGGCGTACGATACTGTAAACTGGGATTTCTTAAAGACCATTCTTTTTCGATTTGGTTTTCATAGCTCTATGGTGCACTGGATTATGGTATGTCTCACTTCTGCCTCCTTTTCTATTTGCGTTAATGGGGATTTGCATGGGTTTTTTAAGATTAAACGGGGGCTTAGGCAGAGGGACCCTATGCCACCTTATTTGTTTACTATAGTTATGGAAGTTTTTAATTTGATGGTTAAAATACAAGTTAGGAGGGACAATAGATTCAGGTATCATTGGGGGTGTAAAAAACTTCAGTTGACCCATTTATGTTTTGCGGATGACCTATTATTGTTATGCCATGGTGATGAAATTTCTGCTTGCATCCTTAGAAGGGCTCTTGATGAATTTACTATGACTTCTGGATTGGTTCCTAGTCCTGCTAAGAGTTATGGTTTTTTCGGTAACATCCCTGACATGATTAAGTCTAGAATTTTGCTTGCTATGCCGTTTAGAGTTGGTGAGTTTCCTCTGAAATATTTGGGTATCCCATTGACTGGAAAGAGAATTTGTAACAATGATTGTAGGGTTTTGATTGAAAAAGTTAGAAATAAGATTCAGGATTGGAGGAATAAGACTTTGTCCTTTGCGGGTAGACTCCAATTGATTGCTTCTGTCCTCTCCTCGTTACATGTTTATTGGGCGTCTATGTTTATGATTCCGGTTTACATTTGTGATAGAATTGACAAAATGCTGAAGAAGTTTCTGTGGTCTGGTGGGGGGTAACAGGGGAATTGCTAGTGTTTCTTGGAAGGATATTTGTAAGCCCAAAAACCAAGGTGGCCTCGGTCTTAAACCCCTGAGACTCATGAATAAGGCTTTAATGACCAAACACCTTTGGAATGTTATTTGTAAGAAAGACTCTATATGGGTTAAATGGGTGCATGCGTATAGGGTCAAGGGTAGAAATATTTGGCATGATGTTAAGTTTGTGAATGGGTCGTGGAGCTGGAATTAGATTCTATGTCTTAGAGATAGTATTCGTAATTTTGTTGCTTATAAGTTGGGAAATGGTAAGGATTGCTCAATATGGTTTGATAAATGGCACTCTAACGGCCCTTTGTGTAAACTTATTACCCATAATTTTCTCACTAGGCATGGGTTTGATGTTAATGATAAGGTTGCTGATTGGGTGGATGAGTACGGCTGGAAATGGCCTCCTGACTGGTATGATAGGTTTGGAGAGGTTTTGAATGTCCCTATTCCCAATTTAGTTAATGATTGTAATGATAAGCTTTTATGGGTAAATTAAGGAAAATAAGGAGTCTAATTTCAGTGTTAAGGAAGTTTGGAAGGCTTTAAGAAGTGATTGTCCTAAGGTCTTATGGTATAAACAAGTTTGGTTCTCTCAATGTATCCCTAGACATGCGTTTGTGCTTTGGATGGCAATGAGAGGAAGACTCAAGACTATGGATAGGCTTTCTAGGTGGTTCAACATTTCGTCTACCTTGTGCCCTTTATGCAAATCTGCTGATGAGACTATTAGTCACTTGTTTTTTAGTTGCAGTTTTGCTAGTATTATTTGGAATAATCTTAAGCCTCTGTGTAGACTTGAGGATTTATCTTGTGTGTGGGCTGAGATCGTGTCGGGTATTTCTATCAAAATTGCAAACAATTCTTTATGGAGTGTTATCCAGCGGTTGGTTTTTGGGGCAGCGGTGTATTTTATTTGGCAGGAACGAAATATAAGAATTTTTCAAAATGATTTTAGGACTGAAGAGACTATCTTTAAAATCATTATGGAAACTGTTCGATATAAGCTTATAGGTCTGAAAATTAAGTACTCTCATGAGGTTATTAAGGCGGCGGGAATTTGGAAACTTCCTATGAATGGCATTAATGGCAGTAAAAGGTATTGTTGTAAGATGGGTTGCAATACTGGTTTTGATGGCATCACATAGTACTTGGAGCTCGTTTATGTTATACATGATCATATCAAGTCATGTGAAGAATTGTGGTGGTGTTCATGATGTTTGGCTTTATACTTGGAATCTTTGTACTAACTGTCATTGTGCAAATGCAGCTCTTTCTTTGAATTATTGCAGGTTTGTTGTTTTTTGTGGGTTATGGGTATGCTGGTTTTGCGCTAATACATGCTTTTGGAGCTGTAAACAAGTATTTGATTGTGATGATGATGCCATCTCTATATGTTGGATCAGACGGATGTATTGGTTGGAATGCTGGATGGCTAACAAGATCATGGTCATATGTCATCTATGGGTCTTGGTTATTTTCAGCGTTGACGAGGGCCTTTTGTGGACTGTTAATTGCTGGATTTTTATCAAGTCTTATGGTTTTGATTATTTTTACTATGTTCCTCTGTGGTTGCCTAGTTTTTGGTGCACTGATCTAACTTTTGGCATCATACAAGCAGTCTCTGAGATTTATGAAAATAGAGGCTGTTTAGTTCATTTGCACCAGGTTTGGTTTTGGTTGGGTTGTTTTAATATCTGTTTAGGTTATGGGTCAATTTGGGATATTTTGTTTTGTGACATTGGGTCAGCTTGGGATATGTTTGTGGTGCTTCTTATGTAAATGCTTGGGGTATAGAGCTGGTAGTTTGTGCTGGTTTGTAAGGAGTGCAGGACAGATAGCTATGCACTACAGAAATGATTGTTTTATTTCTGCGCTGGCTTTTTGTTTAGTCTTGATTATGCTCAGGGTGTGGACTTGCATATTTTGCTTTGGAATGTTCATATTTTTGTTGTTATGCTTGCATTTTTCTGCACTAATGACATTTTCATGTCCTGTACTATTTTTCCTTGTGCAAAGTTTTCCCACAGGGTTTTTATTTGCCAAGGTTTTTTAACAAGACAAGATAGGTTGGGTGATCTGTTGATTGCTGAATCATCCACTTTCATTACTGTTTCAAGACTGCACTTGATGATATGGAGTCTTGTGATGATTTGGCTTTTTCTGGCTCAAGATTTTGGATGGGTCTATGGTGTTTTTGGCAGAAGTTCTTGCTGCAATATGGTGACTGATCATTATGGCAATTCTCATCCCCTCGATAATAGCAGTTTAGCTTACTATGGTTATTCACATATGGTGATGTTTGGAGGTACTTTGGTTGATTCCTTTGTACTTTTTCCATGTATTCAGAGTATGTGGATGACTTTAGTTTGGAGCTTGTCTACCTGCTAGGATTGATGGTTTTGGGGTTGCTTTGGTGATTTCTTATTTAGTTATTTAGCTATCTTTTTTTGGTCATTTGTATTGTTTAGATATTGCAGCACTTTGTTATTGATTTGGGGTTGTCCAAATCTTTTGTTTGTTCTTTGTTTTCTAGGCAAAAGAAGACCTGTTTAGGGGTTGTCCTATCAGGTTGTTCTTTTGTGCTATTTTCTTGTATATAACTCTTCATTTTATTAAATCTATTTTACATTTGAAAAAAAATAATAATAACAACAATAATAACAACAATAATAACAATAACAATAACAATAACAATAATAATAATAATAATAATAATAATAATAATAATAATAATAATAACAATAATTGTGAGATGTAGGCTGCTTTTAGGGTTTGTTAGACAGTTAGGGTTATTCTTTTGATACCATGTCAAACTGTATAAACTCCCGTAACTAATAATAATGGTCTCATACAATATGAAGAGAAATCAAGGAGATGAAGGTGGTGAAAGAATTTTGTAGGAAGACCATGGCCGATTTATTCAAATTTGGACGAGAACCATAAGATAATAGCTCCCAATCGAGGACTTACTATGGCCAAAGAATTAGACATCAGAAGCTTATATATTATTTATTTATTTATTTATTTAATTTTAGAACGGCAACTAACTATCTCACAATATACAATCACAAACTGTCGCACATATCCTAAGCAGTACTTGAACCCATGAGCATTTAATTGAGGAGCTTTTCATACAATAAAAGATACTATTGGGACATAAGCCTTTTGATATCATAAGCTTATAAATAACATGCACTTGCAAATGGCGGTTCAACATACTTTATTATGAGTAAATGTCATGACTTATTTAAAGCATTACTATTGGGAAGTTGACAAAGCAGCAGACTGATTAGTGAATCGGTGTTATTAATATATGCGATCGAAAACAATTATTTTGATTTGTTAAAGAACATTTTCGAAGAAAATAAAAGTATACCACACACTTGCATAGAAGGCTTTGTTGAATATGAGTTAGCCCAACAATAAAGTTAGGCGGCCCATCTTGGTCAAATAGGCCTATTTTTTAGTAATCGAAGTTTTCTGTATATCTATTTTTTTATAACTAAATTTAAAGTCTATAATGTCCATTTCATATAACTCGATTCAACATGTGTTTGGTGTATTCAAACTTAGCCTCCTTGAATCCTTGTATATTCAAACCTAGTGTCCCAAATTTCATCTAGAATAAGAGTTGCCTGACAGTTATAGAGTTCTATTGGCGATCGACTGTTTTGTTTAACTCTCGTTTGTATAATTGTTGATTCCAGTTTTCCTCATAATAAGTTACAATGTATACTATACTGGTTCGATACACGTCCATCTCACAATTATTACGCAAGGTAAAAGAATAACTCTTGTTGTATTAACTCGAAAAAATTCAATATTATAAAGAATGACAACGATAGGCTTAAGGCTTGCTAGAAAACGTAAGAACTTTCATATCGTGAACCTGTGCTATGTCATTTATCACGAAGAGGAAGATGTTGATCACAAATATTGTATATTCAACTTCGATAAACTGGGGTGAAGAGTGTAGAGTTACACACGAAAATTCTAAATCAGAAAAGTAAGCATCTTTTATGGTGCTACCAAACATACATAAAATAGCCCTTTTGTGGAATGGGTGTATCTACACCAAACGTATAATATATATTCTGTGATTTTTTTTTTTTTCTTTTTTTCTTTGTTTTGAGTTTTGATAGCCTTAAAAGATTCCAAACCTAAAAAATGCAATAAATATTTCAAAGCTTCAATGAACACCGTCATTTTTTTTGAAGAGCCTAATCATTTGTAGCTAAAGTAATATAAAAGCCACCTCCCAAAATTTGGCATATTTTGAAGAATATTGTCTACTTGTATTATTTGCACTTATGATCTTTCTTTAATGTGTCATATACTCATATTCCTCTTTTTGACTATTTTAAATTGTCTCATTTGTTTTGTATATTAGTAGGGAAATATTTCCTGGACACGTTTTATTACACGATGAGTCTGTTCAAATGGTTTGATTCTTACAAGAAATCTATTGTTTATTATGTTTTACGTGTCTCAATTTAAATAATTCTTCTACGACTGAATATAACAACTTTGCACTAATGCACTTATGTACACGTTCATAATAATTGTCGCTGATATATGAATAGTTGAATACCATATAAACGGCGTTCATGCATCAATTGATAGCTAGCATTTGTTATGATTTAAGTGGAGGGAAAGTTTAGGTTCCTCATGAGTCGCTTAATTAAACCATTATTTCATCGTATTGAGAAGGCCTACAAAAATTTTCTCTCTTAATTAAAAGATCCAGTTAATCCCCCCCCCCCAAAAAAAAAAAAATAAAAATAAAAAAAAAAAAAAAAAAAATTAGTTGTGTTCTAGAGGGCCCACAATGGGTAAAATTGCCAAGAAGCTTTTTTGCTATTCTAGAGTCTTGAGAGTGGTTTTTACATTGCTCATAGCTTTTTTGAAAAGTTTACACAAAAGTTTGACGCATACATCACAGTCTTTCACCAAAAGCTTTAGGCTAATAAATAGAGTATGCATTTTAATGCATTAAAAATGCTTCAAGTCTTGGGAGCATTGTGGATGCTTTAAGAAATTATATAGCTTCCATGATTGAATTATACATGATACAGAATAGCGAGTAATATAGCTGTATGAAAAGTTGAAAACGATGTTTGTTGTTCTATGTGTTTGAATTTGCTGATCGAAACGGATTGTGTCAAAATCCATACACGTATATAGTATCCAATTTTTTAAAACAAAGCTACATCATACGACTATACGAGCATTTATAAATATATGACGAATCAACTCAAATTCGATCTATTGGTTAGACATCATGTCAATGCTTTTAAATATATATATTTTTCTAATTTGACAAAACAGCATGCCGTAGAACGTACCACCTTTTACAAATTGAAGTAGTTATACATTAACATAATTTAAACACTACTATTTTATGTAGTATTCACAGCCTAATATTGCCAAAAACTTGGTACAAATATAAGAAAAATGATGTATTTTCAGTGAACATGTGAAAACAAAAATAGAAAGCATCTACACTGCATACACATGACATCAAATAATAGATGTTCAACGCTATAAAACAAGTTGGAAGAATTGGAAGATTTTGTAATTTTTCTACAGTAATAGATAATGTATTATATTTCTGTTAATTTTTTACATGTAAAATAGCACTTTCGATCTCTGGGACAAAAGAAACGACGACAACGTTTGTTGGATGAAAAAAAATTAATAATAAAATAAAATAGCTGAAATATTCAACCTAAAATGCTAAAATATCATTTGGTTTTTGCGTGTGAATATGGCAATAATATATAAATAACAAAATAAGTACCACCCTTTCAACATCAATCAATCCACATTACATAGAGAACACATAATAAGACCATGTATAATGGCACGAAGGAGAACGCATCACATTTTCCATGTGCTTGTGGCACCAAAAAGAACTCAACCCACCATTACACACCCATCAAAAGGACCCATCCAAGGACAAAAGTGACGAATCCGTCACATATGTGATTAAGTTATTTGTGTATGAAGTGTGTTTATTTAATTGTTTTTGTGAGATATATTTTTGGTGGTGTCTTCTGTTTCGTATTATATTAAATTGGTCATTAAGTTGTTCTTACGAAAGAAAACTGATGTGACAGTGATATCGTCGGTCGCCTGGTAGTCAACATCAACATTACAGTTAGCCTAACCTTATACATAGTTTGGCAAACAAGTTCAAAGAATATCATGCTTAAATTGCCAAACATGGTTTAGATTGTCTTAATCACATATTAATAAAAGCAACATTCATGCACAACTTAATCACATGATAGGGTGAGACATAATGGAGCATGGTGGATATCTACCAATAAAACCAATATTTGTAAAAAAATTATCGTACATAAGGAAATTTGCTTTTGTGCACTGAAGTTATTTTTGGTTAAAGTTATCCGGCGAGAGTATGTTTGTAAATTGTAACTAAGATAAACGTGGTATAATTGGAGTTTTTAATAACCATTTCGACTCTTTTCCTAACTACGAATATATATATATATATATATATATATATATATATATATATATATATATATATATATATATATATATATATATATATATATATATATATATATATA
>LBNU01012575.1:45658-57074 GCA_014162995.1 Artemisia annua | reverse complement strand
AGAGAGAGAGAGAGAGAGAGAGAGAGAGAGAGAGAGAGAGAGAGAGAAGAAAGAAGAAGAAAGACAAAGAAGAACACTATGGAGCATGGTTTAGAGCTATTGGGAGCATTAGGATGGTGGTTTAAGGTTCTGGTTCATCATTTGTTCTGTGCTTGGATCGTTTGTAAGATAGTTTCTATTTTTTTTTTTTTTTTTTTTGCCTTTGGATAATTTATATCTTAGTTATAATTGCTGATTGTTGTTAATTCTTGTTCATTTGTGACTATATTTGATCAGTGGTAGCTTATATCTCAGTCTCATGGCTTAAATTGTGCATTTGATTTGAAAATCATCAAAAAACTGCTTCAAAGGGGTGTTTGGATCAGCTTGTTACTTGGTATTCTTGTGACTGTTAGGAGTCAATTTTAGTTCAGTCTTGTTACCTTGGGTCATATTGGAGTGTTTTAAGCATTAAGTTCAGTAGTTGTAGTGTAAAAAGTCAAATTCATCTTTTAAGATTCATAACTGTTAACTGTTAGTAAGTTAGGATAGCATAATCTTTAGATTAGTTATAAAACTTGTTAAGTTAGCTTAATTCAGTCTTTTTATAGGTTATTTCAACATATTCAGCAGCCTAGGATCATGGTAACTATTAGTCAACTTAGACCAAAATTTTCAAAAGTAAAAAAGTCACAACTCAGAAAATGGGACAGATTTCTATAACACTTGTAGGCTTCATCTTTGCTTAGAAATCAATAAAAATTGTTATTTTGTAATCTCTGGTGGCTGGTCTTTCAAGATCAAAAAGAAAATTCAGGTTTGAAGGTCATTTGTTTATCTTAATTTGATCATCAAAGTGACCCATTTGGTTTTGAGCTGCCCTACACCCAGCCCTTGTGGTTTCTGACCCGTTTTCTTGTAGCCATATCTTTCTCAACATTTGACTTTTTTGTTTGATTTTTGGTATTATGGATACCCACTAGTACTGATTTGTTTGATGTACCAATAGTTTTCCTTTTAGAGCTTATTCACTTGCTTATTTTTAGCTCATAACAGTTTACATAAGGGGGTGTTTGGCACAAGCTAATTTCTTGGCTAAAACCTTGTGTTGTGCTAAGTGTCAAGTTAAATCAGCTCTACTTATCCATTTTAAGTAGATTTGAATCAAAAAAATTCACTTCCAAAGAGTTTTTAGGCAATTGAGCAAGTTTTTCTAAAAGTTGTTTTGTTAACTGATAGAAATTAGTGGTTATGATAGATTTAGATTTAAGTTTCATTTGTTGTAGTTTTTGCTTGAATTTAGTTCAAAATATATTTTTACAAGTGTCCAAGGTCAGACCTTTGACTTTGGAGGTCAAACAAACCCAAAACAACCATTTTTTTACCCGTTTCCACCCACTACTTTGCTGTCAAAAAAGTCGCCCAACAGCAGATAAGTTTTTGATTTTTCATTTCTTAGTTTCTTGACCGATTGCTCTGAAATTTGGGCTGTAGCTTATTGTGTGAAATTTTTCTTATTAGCTTTTTCAGGCCCCAAACTTACCCCATTAGGTTTTTTTTTTTTTTTTTTTTTTTTTTTTTTTTTTTTTTTTTTTTTTTTTCCTGCAGCTTAGAATATGTTATGCTAGTTTAATGCTTATTTTGTGCTTTTCACTTAGGTTTAATTGCTCCTCTATGCACCCTTTTGCTTATTTAGGATCTCCTTAGTTAGCTTTAGCTTGTTTCCAGACTTAGAGTAGCTTGTAGCAGCTTATTTGTAGCTTTTATATTTCAAGTTTCTTTTTTTTAGCCTATTTGTAAACTGCTTATTATTTGCTTCCTAATCTGCTTATTTATTAAGTTTCTAATCAGTTGTAGTTAGAGAAAATACTTATTTTCATGTGTGTAATTAGTTTTTAAAAGAAAAAAAATAAATAAATAAAGTAGCAAAAAGAGGAGAGGCAGGGTCGAACCTGAGACCTCCCCCCCCCCTATGAGAGCGATAGTGAGTACCTGGATACCATGCGCCCTTGGGTCTTTTTTTATTATTGTTCTACAAAATTAAGTATTTAACATGGTGTTGGCCCTTTAAGCTTATTTTGCTAATTACCTTAATACACAGCCTATTAATAAGCACTTAGGAGTTTTCAAAATTTTCCTAGTATTCTGTTAGTATAAAATAATTTTAGAAAAAGTTTTGTAATTTTCAAAATTAGTTTAGTATTTTTAATAATTAATTTTAGTTTATATAGTAATTAATTAATAATAAATAATTAAAAAGTCTAAAAAATATTTTTCTTTTTCCTAAAATTTTCTTTTGTCAATAGAATTGTAGAAAAGTAATTTTCATACCCTTAGGATTAATATTGCTCTCTTTTCACTTTTTATTTTACGTTTCTTTTAACTTAAATGTACGTTTTTTTAGTTTTTAACGTTTCTAGGATATTTTAGTTTTTAGTTTTTAGTTTTTAGTTTTTTAGTTTTTCACTTTTTAAATGTACGTTATTGTTGATATTGCTTTGTTTAGTGAATTTTATTTATATTCTCTTAGATTAATCACTCAATCCTTCTATTTCGTTACTTCCATTCAAAATCACTCGATCACAAGTCGTTTTAAATAGCATTCACACCTCGTCGGGACTTAACGACTCGGGGAAACACTATCCTCCAGGGAGACTTGCCCAAGCTGTTTGACCATATTGACCACATCTGTGGTTGACTTTGGACTGACTGTTTGGAGCCAATCAATAGTATAGTCTATGTTGGTTAACGATTTACAATTCTTGAGATATGCAATTCCAAATAATAATAATAATAATAATAATAATAATAATAATAATAATAATAATAAAGGTGGAAGAGAGTTTAAATTTAAAATATCAATTAACCATCCCTATAAGGGTTTATGAAAAGATCTAAGAAATTTGAATAGGTCTATTATTTTGTTAACCATAGTGGAAATGTGTTTCATGATTATGTGGAATGAAAATGTCAGACATCTTAAAACTCTTCTAAACTTAATGCATTGGTGTTTAGTGAGATTTTATAAAGCTTTAAGAAGTTTATACATAATAGAGAAATATTTATAACAAGCAAAAGGTTTATGAATTAATGATGTAAGATGACTTAACGCTATTAGAAACCTTTATAAAGGTTCATCGTAGCAGTTGTCTCCCGTTTTCTCTTTTACAAAAGAGTAAAAGATGTAATAATCTACTTTCCATCATAGCTTATTATGCTTTATCTACTTCTAATATTGTCATTACACATACTTATTGGGGGTAATTTAGTCATTTCAATAGTTCACCTTCTTTTTTATTTATTTTATTTATTTTATATTTTATTTTATATATTACTATATATATTATTTATGAACCAATACGACGTCGTTCTATGAATAGTAATACAGTGTTGGACTCCCGTTTTTTTTTCAGCCCGTTACCACGCCTCAGGCCCATGTCCATTCTTTGTTTAGTATATGATGAAGAACCTAGAACATTATCGTGTCCACCGCATACTTCCATTCCTGTTTCTACACACACAACGATTGGTTAAAGAAGATGAAGCTACGGTGTTTATGACATGAGATTCTTTGTTGCGAGTAAATTTTAGCTTTTAATTTGTTAGTTTCATTTGGTTTACAGTTTTCTAATTTTGTTTAAATGTGGAATTGTCTTAGGGGTTTTGATTGGAACAGTGAACGGGATATCCGATTGTGGTCGACGTTTCGAGCTGTTAAGGTTTGTGTTGATTGTTGATTTTTTAATTTGTGCCATTAAAATGTTATGAGGATGGTCAAATTTTAGCTCTTGATATTGAATTTTGGGCTGTAAATTGTTTGTTTTTATGTTTATGTATACTAACTGTTTGACTAAATGTCTGTGAAGTTGAATAGTGTTAANTTTTTCAGCCCGTTACCACGCCTCAGGCCCATGTCCATTCTTTGTTTAGTATATGATGAAGAACCTAGAACATTATCGTGTCCACCGCATACTTCCATTCCTGTTTCTACACACACAACGATTGGTTAAAGAAGATGAAGCTACGGTGTTTATGACATGAGATTCTTTGTTGCGAGTAAATTTTAGCTTTTAATTTGTTAGTTTCATTTGGTTTACAGTTTTCTAATTTTGTTTAAATGTGGAATTGTCTTAGGGGTTTTGATTGGAACAGTGAACGGGATATCCGATTGTGGTCGACGTTTCGAGCTGTTAAGGTTTGTGTTGATTGTTGATTTTTTAATTTGTGCCATTAAAATGTTATGAGGATGGTCAAATTTTAGCTCTTGATATTGAATTTTGGGCTGTAAATTGTTTGTTTTTATGTTTATGTATACTAACTGTTTGACTAAATGTCTGTGAAGTGAAATAGTGTTAATGAGTGTTTTATGAATTTGGTTTTCAGTTAAAAATCATGGGGAATTTGTTCTGTTTGTATCAAGTGGATCAATCAACTGTTGCTATTAAGGAGACTTTTGGGAAGTTTGATGATGTTCTTGAGCCGGGGTGTCATTGCCTGCCGTGGATTATTGGTAGTCAGATTGCGGGGAATCTT
The DNA here is from genome assembly GCA_014162995.1 of Artemisia annua. Lineage (NCBI taxonomy): Eukaryota > Viridiplantae > Streptophyta > Magnoliopsida > Asterales > Asteraceae > Artemisia > Artemisia annua. The sequence continues at coordinate 52,562 of LBNU01012575.1, read as the reverse complement.
ACGCGGAGGCTTCAGCAGTTGGATGTTAAGTGCGAGACGAAAACTAAGGTCCTCTTTTTTTGTACTTATGTTCGGTGGTGTAAAATATATTTTTATGATGCATGTTTATGTTTTGTGTATCTGTTTAAGTGATTATTGATTTGACCATCTGCGGTGGGCAATTTGTATCTCTATTGGAGTAAATTTGTTGAAATTGCTGTTTTATTAAAAACATATTTCTTAGTGACGTCTGATTGGAAATGATTTGAATGTGTTTGCAGGAAAGGAAGTCAGGAATGCCCCTAAGATCCAGCGTTTGGTGACACCATTGACTCTGCAAAGGAAGAGGGCTAGAATTGCCGACAAGAAGAAGAGAATCGCCAAGGCTAAATCTGAGGCAGCAGAATACCAGAAGCTTCTTGGTAACAGGTTGAAGGAACAAAGAGAAAAGCCAAGTGAGAGGTTGGCAAAGAAGAGGTCCAGACTTTCGACTGCTTCTAAGCCATCCATTGCTGCTTAGAGTCTGCTTGGTATGTACTTTGGTAGCGTACAAACAAGTTAGCTGGATTTCTTTGTGTATTGCTTGAACAGTATGTTACAACTCACTAATGTTAGTCTGACTCCTTATAGGCCTCTAACCAGAGTGGTTGTCACTGGCGCTTCTATGAGGCTATCGAATGGCATAACTATTAGCGAACCTGATTCGGCTCGCGTGGTGGCTGGGAATAGTCGTCATCAGTTTTCGGTATCCGCAGACGTTGGTGAGAAGGGAAAGATGAAAGTGGACGACATACCAACGTTCATTAACGATGGTAATGTACATTCCTTTTTTGTGTTTCGTTGTGCATACGTGTTACTCATGTTTGTGACGTTTGTCTTATACATTTCGTTTGCAGACTGCCATGCCATGGAACGTTGTGTTTCTGATACTTCGTCGCTTGGTGACCGCGTTGGAGAGTTCTGTTCGATTCCTTGCACTCACATTGGCGGTATTTTCTAACAAATACCTTTCACTTATCCATGTACATGATCAATTTAGACAGCAAGATATATGGACAGCAAGATACTGTGTGGCCGTGTATATATACACTTCTCTAAATTATAGAGTTAATTGGAGGACGTACTTGAACATTTTACGTTTTTTTCAGATTAAGCCTCCATGTTCATTTACTTCGGAAGTAGCTGCATACCTGACATCTCGGATCCAAAATGGTGGAACTGAAGTTGTTGAGGTAAACCGTTAGTTTCAGTTTGCATTCAGCAAATCATCTTTCACTTAGATAAATAGGAAATCTGAATTATGGACTATTTTACAGGCAAAAGCTGGGGCAGGATCTGCAACTCTTTCCATGGTTAGTAGCTACTATAAATTGTTTTAAGTATTCTTATATGATCCAAATGTACAAAATAATATTATTTCGCCGTCTGATTATTCTTATTCTAATTCTTCAGTCTTTAATGGGCACATTTTAATTGTATCACATTGGTTATTTTATGGATGAGTACACTGAATTATGTAATTTAACCCGATGGAGTGTTGTCTATCAGGTCATGTGAATCACCTTCGGTCTGGGAAACCCTTGCACAAAGGCACATGGTACATCGGCATTCACGATTGGAACAGCAGATCAGGATCAGACCAGCAGACCAAAGGTACGAATGAAACACGTACTTATTACTAAAGCTACGAGTTCATCTACCTCCAAATTAATTTACGGGTGTCCTAACAGCTCCTTAGACCAAATCTGTCCAAACAACCCCTTAGACCAGATCTGTGCACGCAGCCCTTACCCTATTATTTTTAATTTTTTTACCCTCTTCCTTTTCCTTTTGTATTTTGAGATATTCGCGGCAACATTTAACTAGACGCATTAATGAAACTGGAAATCTGCTTGGTATACCTTTTTGGTTTGCTGCTATAATGGCCAACTGGGTTACCGGGTCAAACAGGTCGAAACATGTTGCCTTATGAAACTGGCTGCAAACCCAAACAAGAGTTCATTACTGTTAGTTTATAGTTCTACTGTAGCAGACTTATTCATGGGTTCATAGCTTTGAGTCGTAGGAAATGCGTTTTCTTATATGATGTATAGCAGTTGTACTAATATATATGTTTAAATAATTGTGCTTATTATATGTATGCATTCTTAGAATACATATATTAAAAGTCTGATTCCAATATTGATTAATGCTTACCAGATCAGATTACATTTGTGCAAAATGAGTTGCTACATTTGTTCTTTGCTTCCTTATGCAGTTTAGTTTGCTACGAGTAATTAAATTATAGAATACATCGTGACCGAATCACTAAAAAAACAGCTTAAAAGCAGGATTGCTAAATGTTTTTGGAAACAATTTGCATCTACTAATGTTAGACTATATGTAATTAGCTGTAGTATAAACAAGATATTTGAGGCTTATTGTGTTTACGTTTTGTATACGCCTGTTTGTTTGTAGGAGGCCAAGAACAGCAACCATATTGTGAGGAAAATTGAGAAGCGTCAAGAAGAGTGCAAGCTTGACCCCCATGTTGATGAGCAATTCTCAGGTGGTCGTCTCTTGGCTGTCATTTCATCACGCCCTGGCGAGTGTGGTCGTAATATAAACGAGTATATACATTGCAATTATCAACAGCGTGAAACGACGCCCCGCCGCAACGCGGCGGGCCGGCGCCCAACTCGTTCTCTATAAAATAGTACGTATGTCAAAAGTATTACAACATTGGGCTTATTTTGTTTGCAATTTAGAGACTTTTTCATTGGTATATTTTTTTATAAAAGAAATCGCTAGATATTTGTTAGATAAAATTTGTTATATAAAAAGTGAATAGCTAAAAGTAGGGTAGTTTTCATAACTCGTCACATAGTTCAGGTGGTGTTGCGAATTTCTTTTTTTTAAAAAAAATCAAAGGTAGTTTATTTATTTATTTTTTTATTATTATTTTTTTTAGATTGCTTAAGGGTATGTTTTGAATTTTATTTTATTTTTACAAAAAATATATATATTAAACTTTAATATTTTTTTAATAAAATCATACGTATGTCAAAAGTATTACAATATTTGGCTCATTTTGTTTACAATTTAATGGCATTTTCATCAGTATATATTTTTTATATAAAAATCGTTAGATATTGTTGAATATTTGATAAATAAAATTTGTTATATAAAAAAAAAATCGTAAATAACTAAAGTACATGATGATTTTCGTAAGTCGCTACATAGTCTAGGACAGTTTTGAACTTTTTTTCATTTTGATCAATGCCACAACGTTTGTTCGACAAATGTATGTATAATACCATAACTTTTACCAACGAGAAATGCTACAATCACATAAAAACTTTCATAAAATTTTCCACAAAATGACGTGTCAGCGGGTGATTGGTTTAATCAGAGAGAGGAAAGAGAAACTGCCAAAAAATACACCAATCACTGCTAACACGTCATTTTGTAGATGTTTTGTGGAAGTTTGTTTGTGAATGTAGCATTCCTCAGCTAACACGTCATTTACCAATATACCAATCTCAAAACTCTTATCAGCCATATCAAGACCACACTCAAGCTTAGGTGGTGTTGTTTTTTAAGAGGCTTTGAATCTGAATCTGAACCGCACATCTAAATCTGAATCTGAGGCGTAAATGTTTGAATCTGACCGCATCTGAACGGGAAAAAAAACTCATGTTTGAACCGCACATTTGCTTGCTCATACTAATTAATTTATTTTTGGTTATTTTTCTTTCAACAAGAGGCATTAAAACAACCCTCTCAAGTCTAGACTATTAAGATCTTACTGCCTCTGACCGCGTCTGAACGGAGAAAAAAAACAAACGGTCTGAACGGCCAAAATATCTGACCGCGTCTGAACGGTTCAGATTAAGAGGCTGTTAAGATCCTCTTTTTAAAAAACAAACACAACCTTAGTCTCAATGGTTGCAATGATGCTCGTATCCTTTATATCATTTTCAACTTTCCAAACTTTATCAACACCCATTAAACCAAGGTTGTCAAAATCAATAGCTAAAAATGATAAGCAGGATTTGAGAACGAAAAATGTTTACAAATCAATAGCTAAAAATGAAATGAAGGAAAAGAATTGGTATTTAAAGACTTCATCGAGTGACTTGGCTGCTAACGGCTTTCCTCGCTAAAAGTAGTTTAAGACTTCCAGGTCACGTGTTGATCTCGTGACTCTCTTAACCACCAACATGTGCCTTGCACATGGTACACAAAACTCATATCAACTTTACATAGGCTAGTTCTACAAGAAATGGCCTACAACCAAATAGATGAATAATTGGTTTAATCACTAAAACAATTCGGAACACCTGTTTAATGAATTAAAACGTTACTATACCTATTTTCGCATACATATCATTTCTTAGTTTCTTCAAACTCAACTAGCTTAAATATATCAGTAATGGTGTACGGTTCGACTTAAAAGTGTTCAAAATAATGGTAAACAGACTTATCTACTGTAGCAGAGTATTTTCTTTCATAGTTTCATGCTGTATTAAATGAAATCTCTCTTGTATGACATAGAAACTTCATTATATATGTATAGACTACAGAGCAATGAGAAATATTGTAAGGCGATCTTTAAGAATCCATGATCTAGATGTTTCCAAGATGTGGAACTCTCCACAATTGNTTCCCGAGACGACTTTTGTTGGTGTCAAATTTGCTTTCTTAGTTTATTTTGGTTTATTGTTTTAATTTGCTTTCTTAGTTAACTACTCCAGTTCGAGCTTTCGCGATTTCGCCGCTCGAACTGCGGGGGAGTATTAGGGGATAATTAGGCCCAAGCCCGATTTGTGGGTTTTGGGTATTAGGGTTTCACTATTATATATAGTGGTCATTAATAAAGTTATACCTACGGGTTTTATCATTATCTTACAGTTTTCAGTTCTAAACCATAACTTAACCGAGGCAGAAAGAGAGAGTGAGTATGATACCGTGGACGAGGGACCAAAAACTGAGCTGAAAAGGCCAGAGGAGGAAGCAGAGGATGCATCCTTTGGGCCAAACAGATTTTCAGTAAATGAAGAGGAAGAAGAACCTCCATACTGATGCTTATTGTGATCCATTACTATCAGCTGATTATACAACAAAATATGAGTTTCCTTCCTTACTCAGAAAACGATATCCGCGATGATTGGATGATGAACAAGGACTAGTAAGAGCTAGTGAGAGTGGGAGTTGCCAGAGATGTTGAGAAAGAAGAAGAAGTTGGTTTGTTTGTTTGATGAAGAAAATGAAAGGAGGGATGGGGGATATTTATAGGCGTCATGACATATTATTATGACACTCGATCGATCTCTTGATAACGTGTATGAAAAAAAGGTGGAGATGCTCACGGTGTGGTGAGGGCGAGTAGTTTGGGTATTTGGAGAATAAACTTCTTGGCCACCATAATAGATAGACGAACTGAGATAGCTTGGTTCTGCTGCTGTTTCATTTTGGTACATGGGATTCCCTTCCTTTTCGCCCATGCTCCTTTGTCCCTTGTATTCTATATATTGCCAAAACATGAAGTAAGTACTTTCACATTCGATTAAATAATACTTACTCCGTATATGATTTTAGCAACCAAGTAACTAACCTGGTGCTGATTGTTTGCCACTTCCATATGGACCTCTGTATTCGTGCTGTTTGGATGCTCCTGAATTCTTAGAGTGGGACGCGTCTCTTCCAAGACCCTGAAATAGAAATAGTAAAAGGTCAATTACTATAAAAAAAAAATAACAATAACCTCCATTCATTCATGTTCCTATTATACTGTATCTCTATTTTTTTAGGATTCACATAACTTATGGAATCCACTGAAGAAAATATAATAAAACCATTAGTATTTGAAAGAATTAATATTTAAATGGCTCCACGTACTGCTAAGAACCACTTGTTTCAATTATCCAATATGATATGAAAACAGTATAAATTCCAACGTGTTATCCGACGCCTTGAGGCGGTATATGTAAGTTCTAAACCGAGGCAGAAAGAGAGAGTGAGTATGATACCGTGGACGAGGGACCAAAAACTGAGCTGAAAAGGCCAGAGGAGGAAGCAGAGGATGCATCCTTTGGGCCAAACAGATTTTCAGTAAATGAAGAGGAAGAAGAACCTCCATACTGATGCTTATTGTGATCCATTACTATCAGCTGATTATGCAACAAAATATGAGTTTCCTTCCTTACTCAGAAAACGATATCCGCTATGATTGGATGATGAACAAAGACTAGTAAGAGCTAGTGAGAGTGGGAGTTGTAAGAGATGTTGAGAAAGAAGAAGAAGTTGGTTTGTTTGTTTGATGAAGAAAATGAAAGGAGGGATAGGGGATATTTATAGGCGTCATGACATATTATTATGACACTCGAGTTACTCGCCCATATACCCGAACATCGTATCTTCCAAGCCCAGGTTCAGAGTCCTTTTTTTTTTTTTTTTTTTTTTTTTCCTACTTTCAAATCTACGTTTATAATTTAACATAGCCAAGATAAATAAAAAAATTCTTCAGTTTTTATTTGATTATATTAAACGAATGTACAAATATACGTAATCTAACCGACCCATGACGCTACAAGATGTTTGAACATAAACAAGTCAATTTATAACTAAAATGTCGTGTTATTGTACTTGTAACTCAAAGAGGTCAATTTCGTAAATGATCCAAAAAATATAAAACTAGTAGAGGCTGCTTTTTTTTTTTTTTTTTTTTATTTTATTTTTTTTTATTTTTTTTTAATTTTTTTAACAACCTATAGCTATGCAATTTTGTTGCTAATAAGTAAGAAAGATGAATAAATCAAGCTTGTTTTTATCTAAAAAAATTTATTTATAACATGTATAGATAAAGGTTAGATTAAATAGATTGTCATACAGAATTGAAAGAATATATGTAAACTGTGTATAATTGATATTGTATATAGTATAC
>LBNU01012575.1:22689-45649 GCA_014162995.1 Artemisia annua | reverse complement strand
GCCAAAACTCTTCTTATTGTTATATTTTTTTAATGTAAATTGACCTTTTACTATTTCTATTTCAGCGGTCTTGGAAAGAGCTTCGTCCACTCTAAGAATTCAGGAGCATCCAAACAGCACGAATACAGAGGTCCATTATGGAAGTGGCAAACAATCAGCACCAGGTTAGTTACTTGGTTGCTAAAATCATAACGAGGTAAGTATTATTTAATCGAATGTGAAAGTACTTACTTCATGTTTGGCAATATATAGAATACAGGGACAAAGGAGCATGGGCGAAAAGGAAGGAATCCCATGTACCAAAATGAAACAGCAGCAGAACCAAGCTATCTCAGTTCCGTCTATCTATTATGGTGGCAAGAAGTTTATTCTCCAAATACCCAAACTACTCGCCCCACCACACCGTGAGCATCTCCACCTTTTTTTCAACACGTTATCAAGAGTTAAATGACTGTTATATCCTAATGCTTTTTACTCCGTATTTTTCAGTTTGGTTACTCTACTATTTTACAAGCAATGGGTTCACTAATTTTTTTTACAAGCAATGGGTTCACTAATTTTTTTTTTTACAAGCAATGGGTTCACTAACTTAATCAAGGTGACAGGGATGTTTACGTGATAGACATTCCATCCACTAATATATTCGTCATAAAGAACCGGTCACGCTAAGTTTAGCGACCCGATTGCATGTAAAATAGCAGAGTACCCAACTAAAAAAAATAAATATAAATAAAAGACAGAGAACTTGTTCATCTTTTTTTACTAATATGCTAATACTAACAACTGTCTTGGTACTCTCTTTATAGGTTTAAGAAAGATGCGAGGTGATGATCGATCCAAATGGCAGCAGTGCTTCAGTGGGGAACTGGTGGCAAGGTAGATTTTGTAGAAGGTTTATACGCATATAAGTTTGACATAATTTCTGCTTATTTTTCAAGCCAAAATAATGCATTTTGTTTCTACTGCTTTTACAAGGATCTCTCTCCACTACCTATAGCCATCCTAACAAGTGTCTGCATAAGGTATTAGGAGTGTCAACACAGTAAATTACTCCTAAAGTTTTGCCAGAGCTTGCAGTTCTTATAGTATCATTCTTTTGTGAGGTCCTTAATTTTCTGTTCTTGCCTAAAGGCAGACTGTTTGTTAGCCCTTAGCCATGTCTTTGTAGTTATGTTTATTCTCCAGATTCTAATATACTGGTTTCTACTTTTATGGAGTATGTAATGAAACCTTGTTTCTTTTCCTAATATAGTTGGCTTTTGGACTTATGATATACCCTCTCTTTATCTGAAATAAGATTTGGTTACATCATTCTCTTTCAAGCATTGCATAAATATTGGTTTCTTAGGCGCGTCTCACTTTTATATCTCCAAAGGATTTGCTCCTCTATGAGATAATGATGTAATATGCTTGGATCAAAAAGAGTCTAGTCTCTCTCATGTGCCATACAGGAAATGTGTGTCTACATCATTGTCTTTAGATATAATTATGCACTCTGCTTAGGTGCATTCATTAATTTAACCCGACAACATGCATTGCTCTGTCAGGGAACATTGTTCTGCTCTACATTCACATAATCTGATATAATTTGTTGTTATTCACAACCACTGTAACAACTTTCTTCCGCCCAACCCCCCCCCCCACCCCCCCCCCCCCCCCAAAAAAATTAGAAAAAAAAACTTTTTTAGTAGTTAAAGGGCTGCTTTTTTTTTTTTTTTTTTTTTTTTTTTTTTTATTATTATTTTTTTTTTATTTTTTTTTTTAATTTTATTTAACAACTCTATAGCTATGCAATTTTGTTGCTAATAGTAAGAAAGATGATAAATCAAGCTTGTTTTTATCTAAAAAATATTTATTTATAACATGTATAGATAAATAGTGTTAGATTAATAGATTGTCAATACAGAATTGAAGATATATGCTAAACTGTGTATAATTGAATATTGTATATAGTATATGTTGCATGAACGTACGTTCTTTTAATAATAAGATAATCTGTTACTAAAGCAAATTCGCATATTATCAAGAGTAAAGCTTCCTGTTTCCGATCATGAACCAAATCTCGAATATTTACTAGTCTTTGTTAAGTAAGCAGCAGCCAATGGGGCGTACGTGATTTTGGCATCATATCCAGCCAGTGTTGATCACGTGTAGTTGGTAGCGTAAGAAATATGGGTCACATAATATATAAAAAACGAATGAATTCTCATGTTTAGATTATATATAGAGTATGAGTTTTCAATTCAGGTGTACATACGTAACTTACTTTTCACCTATTTTCTTGACCATATCAAAATATGTAACAAGTGAGTTTTGAACTTTACAAGTTCTGTGAGCATGTTAGATCATTATTTTGTGATAGCGGGTATTCACGCGTTGTGGCGGCGGGTACTCTATAAATAAAGTTTAGACACCAACAAAATAACAATTACGAATAATCTTAGAAAAACAAAAAGAAAATGACCCCGATTCGGCCCGATTCACCCATTTCTACCGGTTTCGATGGTCATCTCAGATTCGTTTTTGGACGGCTTTTATTAGCTAGCCGAACCGGTGATGACTCCGCTACCCAGTTAAACTTGTTGAACCCGTTGCACGGTCCGGTGTATAAAACCATATGTACCTCAACTTGTTGTATGAAGTTTTCTGTGCTTTATTAGTTGGTACAATATATATTATAACATATATGTTTCATTTTAGGGGTGTTTTAAAAATAACATTTATTATAAAGTAATTGTTATGAACGTTTTTTATATTAAATTACATTGTATTTTTTAGTTATTATTATTTTTTGAAATATGTCTAAAAAAATATTTTAAAGTATTGTAGCTAATGCTATTATATTTATACCCAATTATACTTATTAAATTTGTCATAATAAATAAGTATGTTATTTTAACTTTTTAATACTTTTATTTTGAAGATATCTCAAATGATTTACGATGTAAGGGGGTGTTTACTTTTCTCCTAATGGAGAGAAAAGTGGGCTCAAAACTTTTAATAGCTCTTAATTAGGAGATGCATTAAAACTCGACTCTTTACAATAAAAAGTTACATATACACTTTTATATAGGGGTTTTTTTTAACTTGTGTCTTTTGGCACGTGATAAAAAATGAGTCTGTGTGTCCCTTTTAGGGAAGTGATTTGCACACTCTTATAAATGATTGTCACACTCAAATTTAGCGTGTTTTGACATTTATACCCTCACATCACTTTTACTTATTTTCACACTGTGAGAGTATAAATGTCAAAACACTCTAAATTTGAGTGTGCCAATCAATTCTAAGAGTGTGCGAATCACCTCCCTTTTACTAAGGGATACACCAAAAGGGCAAAAAAATTAATTTTTTTTTTATTTGAAAAATGACAAGAACCCACAAAAAAAGATACAAATGCCCACTTCTTATCATGTGCCTAAAGGCACAAGTTAGAAAATCCTTTTATATATAACCCCTATTAAATGTGGGTACATAGTCGGTAGATAAAACGTTGTTTTCGAATTGTCCTCCGGGCCATGCAAGTTGGGCCTAATTGATTCGGATAATGCATGGCCGCCACCTAATCAACAGTTAAGTACTGTGTTGACCCTCCACTACTTTATATCTCGATTCTATATGTTTTAACCTTTCGAACATTCGTAAGATGCCGACCAGCTTAAATAATTGTTAGCTTGTCTTTTGAAACGCTTAAGAATATGTGTGTTCAGGTCGCATAATCCACTTTGAGTCATTTGGGTTCAGTTTAAGTGGTTCCAGTTTTAGTATTCTGTTTCGAGCATTCGAGTGACACTAGCTAGTTTGACTTTTAGTTTTATGGTTCTGTTATGGACCACAAATCAAATAATTATGTTCGACCTGAAAAACTCGAATAAATTGACGTTTTTTTTTTAATAGTCTGCTTAACGCACATTCGAAAAACATCCGCAATCGAATTTAATGAAATTTCATTCACATGCATAATCGTATCATTGATTTCTCTCCATACTCAAAGTGTTCCTAGAAAAATAAGCTAAGCAAAAAGGACTAATCTCTATACATCAAAGTTTACGTATTGTAACATCTATCAAGACCTAACTCATATATATCACCCCCTTTCGAGCTTATCCGATTCTGAATTGTAAACCAGAGAAAAGATCTGGTCTACCAAAAATCTTAAAATCAATGGATTGTGTAAATGATTCTTCGTGGGACATCAGGGGTCTAATAATTGCAAAATGCTGTTGAGATATTACTTAGACAAAGAATATAGTCTTGTGGTCTTAAACATACCATTTGTCAATTCAAATAACACTTTCAAGGTTGATGTTACCAAAATAATGTCGAAACATGTATAAATGTTAAGTTAAATATCCTAACTTGATGTTGACTCTTTTATTATTATTATTTTTTTGAAATAGATGTTGACTCTTCGAATATGCGAGTTTCAAGGACCGTTAACTTTTTTTATTTAAAAAAAAAAAAAAAAAAAAAAAAAAAAAAAAAAAAAAGAGAAGCTAATTTTAGTGTTTAGGGGCATTAACAAGTGGATTTAGAAAAATCTGAGTTTATTATTATTTTTTTTAGAACGACAAATTTTTATCTCAAACAATATACACCATAATCTATCTCACGCACTGACGGAACTATGTAGGGGCAGGGGAGGGTCCCGGCCCCCTCAAAATTTGCGGTACTTAGTGTAAATATTATAGGTTTTAGTGGTAATTTAGTTGAGGTTACAAACAAATCTCCGATTCGGCTCCCCCAAAATAAATTCGGCCCCCCAAGAAAAATGTTCTAGTTCCGCCATTGATCTCACGCGTTCTTAGCAGGACTTGAATCTGCAACCGTTTGGTTGAGGAGCTTATCACACAACATAAGGTACAATTGGAACACAAGTCATTTAAAAAAAAATAAAAAAAATAAAATAAAATAAAATAAAATAAAATAAATAAATAAAATAAGTTATCTAGATGGTAAAATGTTATTTTCGTATTGTCCTCCGGGCCATGCAAGTTGGGCCTAATTGATTTGGATAAGTCACTTATGATTACGAAACTTTATACGTACTATGCATGAATCGAATGAGATATCTATTTCGAGTTAATCTTTCCAAACGCATGAATCGAATGAGATATCTATTTCATATTAAAGAGGTGGGTGCAGCTATCCACCACTACCAAAACACATATCATTAACACCCTTTCCAATAAAAAGTCTATAACACATCACCAAAAATATCCCATTCATTTATAAAGGAAATAATAATAATAATAATAATAATAATAATAATAATAATAATAATAATAATAATAATAATAATAATAATAATAAAAGTTAAAAAAAAAAAAGCCGGATAACAAGTTGTGATGGCGATTATTGTGACGAATAACATGGCATGGGGGAGCAGTTTGGCACGTCATAGGTGCAAAAATTGCTCTATAACATGTCATATGCCAACTGGGCCGTGATCTAATACGTAGGAGGGTGTAGAGGGCGGGAAACACAAAAATCTGGCACCCTTCTTCACAGGAAAAAAAAAAAAAAAAAAGAAAAAAGAAAAAACAACTTCCCTTGCGGCACTATAGTCCCGGAAGTAAAAAAGTGAGAGAAATAGGTTTTGGAGAGAGAACAATATTTTATTGTGTTGTGAATTGAGAATATTTTATTGTGTTAGGGTGTTGTGAGTATGTATTTGTATTTTTGGGATGTTTTTAAACTCTCAACCACATGCTCCACTCTTAGTGACTTTTATCATAAATATGTAGTCTTTTCCAAATATAAAAAGGTCATAATCCAAAGCAAAGAAGATAACTCATGATAACATATTAAAAAGTTTAGGGAAAAAGCTTTGAAAGGATATATAGAAGTTTATCTTCATAAGTGGCTATTTGGCAAACCATATGTAGATATGCCCTTATTGGAAACTGAAGTGGCACAAAAATATAGTCACAAATGGGTGATGTTTGTGTAATCTTCAAGTTTAAGGACCTTCTTATTCATATGAAAGGGTCCATAGGAAATTTAAAATAATGCCCCACGATTATTTTGTTCCCATACATTTTCACCCCCAAGATTTAAAGAAAGCTTATTTGGCCCCATTAAAGTCCTTAAAAAATGCAACTAGTTGCTCTCTAGAGTATTATATAGATACCTTAAGATTATTTCTCTTGATTCTAGCATCAAAAGTTTTTGAGAACTAAAGCTACATGTTCCCCATAATTTATATAAAGATTGGTGATAGCCAGTTTCCATAAATCTTTTTGGAACTTATGAGTTTTTATTTTGATGAATGACACATCTAGTGTAGTCGTGTAGATATTATTTATCTTCTACTTAAAGTCGTGACATCTTAAACTAGTACCACCTAAAATTTTACTTTTGAAGATCAAGAACAACATCCATACATAGAGAACTTCAGACACTTTATGCCAAGATTATAGCCAATGGTACATTATGAGTTGAAGAAAAAAGTTAAATCAAAGGAAGAAAGTAGCTACCAACTAGCTAGGAGACCACTATTGTTATATCGAAATAGTATAGGGTATTCGCGTAAACCTTGAATAAATAACAAGAATCCGAGTTGAGATGTCTCGTGCACGGGCAAAGGCCTAAATTTGTCCAAAGATCCTCTAGGATAACAAACTAACGGCCGAAGGACAACGATTAACGAATGAATCATAAACGAACCATATTTTTTTGCTTTATTCTTTGAGTTGTTTGGAATTGCTCATTACAAATTATACATCCACTTTGAAAATGTGCAATATTTACTTAATTTTAGATAATCTATTTACAAACCAAACAAAGACACAGTAACTCACACTCTATACATTATAAATATATCTCACAAATATAGTTACATATTTTGTTTGCCAACATGCATTTAGGATACTCTTGTGAATTGTGATTCTCTATTTTGAGAAAGTTTGTATATTCTTCCTCTTCATGGAAAGAAACCCTATTGAAATGATAGTTGACGGTCCTTGTTCAAAAAATTTACTTTATGGCATATATACCGTTCTCTTTAAATGTGGCTATGTTTCGTTGTTCTAACTTTTTGAGGTCTCGCTTTCTAAGAATGTGAAAGTCAACTAGCTATTTGATAAACGATATTAGACTCCTAGCTATCATTCGGAAATACATACGGGTGTATATCCAGTTAGATCTCTATGTCTTTCTTATGTCAACCCATTTGATGCATTAAACGAATGGCCTATAGGCATCACACAACGTGTTAGACCTTTCTTTATTAAACCAAGATCTTAACAGCATTCGTCAAGATATATGCTTGCACAAAAACTATACTAAAAACATATAATATTTGTAAGAAAAATTGAAAAGACAATCTTACTCTCGTGTGCATCGTACGTGAAGCGAGATAATGATCTGACACTAACATCGTTAGGAAAATTGGACCAACGACGTAATAGTCAGGAACGCTGGGATCAGTGATGCGGGGTTTGTAACCTTCACAAGGAAGTTTTACAATCTCCTACGCAATAATGTACATAACCGTTGTAATGTAGTATAGATAAGTCAGGGGGATTGATCGTTCTCTATGAGAATAATCTCGCAATAGTTGTGAAAATGTCTAACCTTCCCTTGCGGCACTATAGTCCCGAAAGTAAAAAAGTGAGAGAAGTATGTTTTGAAGAGAGAACAATATTTTATTGTATTGTGAGTGGGTAATATTTTAGGGTGTTGTAAGTAGGTATTTGTGTTTTGGGGATGTTTTTAAACTCTCGACCACATGCTTCACTCTTAGTGACTTTTATCATAAATATGTAGTCTTTTCCAAATATAAAAAGGTCATAATCCAAAGCAAAGAAGATAACTCATGATAACATATTAAAAAGTTTAGGAAAAAAGCTTTTGAAGGGATATATAGAAGTTTATCTTCATAAGTGGCTATTTGGCAAACCATATGTAGATAGATATGCCCTTATTGGATATTGAAGTGGCACACAAATATAGTTTCAAATGGGTGATGTTTGTGTAATCTTCAAGTTTAAGGAGCTTCTTATTCATATGAAAGGGTCCATAGGAAATTTAAAATAATGCCCCACAATTATTTTGTTCCCATGCATTTTTCACCCCCAAGATTTAAAGAAAGCTTATTTGGCCCCATTAAAGTCCTTAAAAAATGTAACTAGTTGCTCTCTAGAGTATTATATAGATACCTTAAGATTATTTCTCTTGATTCTAGCATCAAAAGTTTTTGAGAACTAAAGCTACATGTTCCCCATAATTTATATAAAGATAGGTGATAACCAGTTTCCATAAATCTTTTTGGAACTTATGAGTTTTTATTTTGATGAATGACACATCTAGTGTGGTCGTGTAGATATTATTTATCTTCTACTTAAAGTCGTGACATCTTAAACTAGTACCACCTAAAATTTTACTTTTGAAGATCAAGAGCAACATCCATACATAGAGAACTTCAGACACTTTATGCCAAGATTATAGCCAATGGTACATTATGAGTTAAGAAAAAAGTTAAATCAAAGGAAGAAAGTAGCTACCAACTAGCTAGGAGACCACTATTGCTATATCGAAATAGTATAGGGTATTAGCGTAAACCTTGAATAAATAACAAGAATCCGAGTTGAGATGTCTTGTGCACGGGCAAAGGCCTAAATTTGTCCTAAGATCCTCTAGGAGAACAAACTAACGGCCGAAGGACAACGATTAACGAATGAATCATTACCGAACCATATTTTTTTGCTTTATTCTTGGAGTTGTTTGGAATTGCTCATTACAGATTATACATCCACTTTGAAAATATGCAATATTTACTTAATTTTAGATAATCTATTTACAAACCAAACAAAGACACAGTAACTCACACTCCATACATAATAAATATATCTCTCAAATATAGTTACATATTTTGTTTGCCAACATGCATTTAGGATACTCTTGTGAATTGTGATTCTCTATTTTGAGAAAGTTTGTATATTCTTCCTCTTCATGGAAAGAAACCCTATTGAAATGATAGTTGACGGTCCTTGTTCAAAAAATTTACTTTATGGCATATATACCGTTCTCTTTAAATGTGGCTATGTTTCGTTGTTCTAACTTTTTGAGGTCTCGCTTTCTAAGAATGTGAAAGTCAACTAGCTATTTGATAAACGATATTAGAGTCCTAGCTATCATTCGGAAATACATACGGGTGTATATCCAGTTAGATCTCTGTCTTTCTTATGTCAACCCATTTGATGCATTAAACGAATGGCCTATAGGCATCACACAACGTGTTAGACCTTTCTTTATTAAACCAAGATCTTAACAGCATTCGTCAAGATATATGCTTGCACAAAAACTATACTAAAAACATATAATATTTGTAAGAAAAATTGAAAAGACAATCTTACTCTCGTGTGCATCGTACGTGAAGCGAGATAATGATCTGACACTAACATCGTTAGGAAAATTGGACCAACGACGTAATAGTCAGGAACGCTGGGATCAGTGATGCGGGGTTTGTAACCTTGATCACAAGGAAGTTTTACAATCTCCTACGCAATAATGTACATAACCGTTGTAATGTAGTATAGATAAGTCAGGGGGATTGATCGTTCTCTATGAGAATAGTCTCGCAATAGTTGTGAAAATGTGNCTCTATGAGAATAATCTCGCAATAGTTGTGAAAATGTCAAAATGTATGTTGAGATAGGTGTAGAGGTGATGGATGATTCTCTTTGTGTTATTTTTATGAAAGCAAGTAAAATCTTGGGTTTTGAAAAAGTGGACGGAATTAGTTGTTAGTCAACTAATCCTAAACTAATAATTAAACTAAAATAAATAAAATAAACAAGAAAAGTAAATGGTGTTACTCTTATGATCGAAAAAGGAGTGTTTACTTAGATATCTTTACTCCATAGTTATATCCTACTGATTTTTTGAATTGTCACGTCTTTATTTTAATTGAAGCGTTGTATTCTTTAATATTGGTCGTGGACTCGTGGGGAGGTGCTGCAGTCCCCAATTCTATGAACATTAGTCTCCCCTAAAACTATTAAAGTCTATTAAGTTTTCTATGATTTACAAGCCACAATTCATACAATAATATAACGAGTAAATTCGATAGTGCACTCCGGTTGCGTCTTATAAGACATTCAAGCTAATACATTTAAGAACTTAGCTAGTTTTCTTATCCTAACGTGAGGCAATCAATTAAACAAGAGACGGCAAATCAATTATCAATAACTATGTTTCATTAGATCTAAGTAAACACCTAATGACTTAAGCTAGCATGTTAAAATAAAGAGAAGATAAACAAGTAATCAAACAATACATAGACATATCAAATGATCAAAAAATAACTTATCTCTATTGAAACATGAAGTTAAAAGGCTGTAAATGCCTTACAGATGCAGGATTGTTATCATGCTTTCTAAAAGCACATATTAAAATGAACATAATTACAAGTTTAAGTTAGCTAAATAACAAAAATATAAATCTAAGAGTAAATTACATTGGGGGTCCCGTAACTCAGTTGATTCTCAAATATAGTCTCGAATTCTCAAAAATCACAATTAATTTGATTCATATGTTACTAGTCAATATATATTGTCAAATCATGAAAAATCCATTTTGTAACTAAATGGTCTAAATGTATGTGTTGCAAAAGTATAACTGCCCTAACTATATATATAAACGAGACAACATAGCCCGTGCGATGCACGGGCTTTGTTCACTGTAAATCATCGGTTTTGCAAGGGTTACGCGTATTTAGTTATTATATGCTTAGTTGTAATCGGGGATATGCAACTGAATAATCGAAGTTTGTTTAAGTTTTTGTAAATAGAATTGTATCAAGAAAATGGTATCAAATACATGACTGACTTTCATCACCGTAACGCCAAACATGTTATTCTACATATTATTTCATATGCGACTAAAAAACACACGAAAGAAGTTGATTAAGAGTGCTCGTAACATAAAAATGTTTATTAAAATTAAAGTTGTTTTTAAAACACACTAACAATATCATTAACTTCTAAATATCAATAGATATATCATGTTAGGAACTAAGTAATGGACATCAAATCCACTTTATTAATCATTTTATCATTAATGAAGATTCAATTTGAAACCAATGTTAGAAAGTTCAAAGGCTATCAACCTTAAATTATAGTTTGGAAGTTAATGTATGAAATAAGGTGATGCGTAGAATAAGGTAATTGTAATTATATGCTTTCAAAGTTAAAGAGACTATTCATTTTGGAGTTTGTCTTTTTTGCTTGGCAAATTAAGTATCAATAATCTGATGAACATGGCTTTGTATATAGATGAATAGGTCGAGTATTTGATCCCTTGATTTTTTCTTCATTGATAGTGTAACATGAAATAATAATATAAAGATATGCATAACTTTCATATTAGTTTATAAAGACACGCCTACAACCTATATCTTTCTTGCAAGATTCTCACGCGTTACTTTATCACGGCCGAGTCCACAAATACACGCCTACAACCTATATCTTTCTTATGTACACATATTACATACATCAGTCTACGTGAAAAGTCTAAAAGATCAAAACCAAAAGTGCATTAAGAAATGCTAAACGGATTATCAATATAAAATTTGATATTCTTCATAGCTGAAGAGGATATTCCTCTCTAACTTCAATACCTTTTTTTTATCCCACGTAATTAATTTTTTATTTTATTATTTTATTTATTTATTTTTTACTGCTATTAGATATTATTAATGGTTTTTAAAATATCTAATGGGAAAGAACTTTAAAAAATTCACTTCTAAAACAAATTACAAAATATCTACTTATACTTTTTAATTTAACATCCAATGAAAATCCACATATCGTAACATGATTTTATTGTATGGTTGGACAATGGTTGGCTAAAGTAAAATTAATGTTGAAAAAAAAATAAAAAAAAAATAAAAAAAAAATAAAAAACTTGTACCATCCTAGCCAAGAGAAATCATTACTTTTGCTAAACACCTCATATGTTATTTTATATGTCTTGTGAACAAAGGCTCGAATGATCATACCAGCCAAGTCCATCATATACAATGTGTAGCCCATTACAAATAGGATAGTAAGACCCAATTCCATACCCACTATGTTAGACACGTACCCTAAATTGTTTCATTTTAGTTTCCCTAATAATCTAACACACTTGTGATAATCACGCCTCCTTCCTCCTAATTTCTCTCCCAAAGATTATGCCTTTCATCTTCCATTTCTTCCTTCCTAAACGTAGTAACAATTCATAAGCATCTCTTGCTACCACAAAATCCGAACAACAAACCCTCCTTATTTCTTTTTGAATCCACTCGAAACACATCTCCGTTCCGATTTTAATCTGAACATGAATCTCGTTTCTCCCATGCAAAGGTTTCAAGGTCTTGTTTAACCATAGTCTCGGGTAAGGTTTATGTGTTGTTTCGTTTTATTCTAAACTGAATAAGAGAACGATTGAAACAAAGGTTTTGGTCTTTCTTTAAATGTATTCGGATATTAAAAAAGAAGATATACTTCTTATAGATCTATGATGATAAGAGTTCAACTAAAAAATCTTTAAAAGGTTAGACACAAAGTTGAACCGAATCTTAGATTACTTTGCATTTTTTTCGTTTGGAATGATGTTGACTGTTGTGGATGATGGGAAATAGGGTAGAGATGGTTGGTGTTGCTTGATATGGGTTGTGTTCATAGTTTGTGCATCCTCTTTTTTCTTTTTCTTTTTTGACTTTGTGATTTTGGGGGGATTATGGAATTACGATAGTATATGATGTTGTTGTTGTGACTGTAAATAGATTGGTGATGGAGACGTGTTCGTGAGGGGTTAAAGATTACGGAAGATATAGGTTGTGTGGGTGCCGGTGCGATGCTGTTTATTTATACTTCTCGTTACATAACCTTTTCTTTGTAAAAGCTATTAAAAGCTTGTAGAACTCTGTCTCTTCACATTTCCATCATTCGTTACATTCTTATGAAAATAAGTTGTCTTTTCATTTTCTTTATTAATTAAAGTTGTATAATCCAGGTTATTTGGAGTACCTTTTAAAGCTTTAAAATGAAGCTTTAGCTATTAAAAGATTTCAAATGAAAACATGAACGAATAATAAGCTAAAATAACTTGCATAATAGAGTTTCATGGTTAATGCCATTAATGCTCACATTCAATACATGCGACTCATTCTTTATTTGACATTTGACATTAAAAGGGCTTAAAAGCTTCAAAATAAGCTTTGAATGTAGTAAATTCATTAGCTTAAACCACATATTTGAGCTTCTTAGCTTGTGACATTAATGCTCACATTCAATAGGGGAACTCATTCTTTATATATAGATATAGATTATAATAAAGTTAGCACATACAAATCTTAGGAAAATAATATGTATGCTTGAAACTAAAACTTAAATATAGACAGATGTGATTGTTTCATTTAAAAACTTAATTGATTAAAAATGATGAGAAAATAAGTGTATGACACTTATCATAAATTGTATGAATTAGGTCTGATAGTTTGTTTATGTTTTATGTCTGTATATCAACACTCCAAATCTTATTAAGTTAGAATTGGACCTCGACATCTTCTCTAACAATACTTTTTGGATCTTGATGTCTTCTCCAAATGTGTTAAACTAATTAAGGGTCCAAACAAGAAAAAGTTCCAGGCCTCACCCCAAATGTATTGGGCCCTTCAGTATACGAAAGTACGGAACACCTTTCACAAAATATAACTTTAGTTTGAACAAAAAAAAAAACAAAAAAAAAAACAAAATAAAGTAAAACCGAACAAGTAACATATATGAATAACATTTTGTAATATTACAGTTGTGGAAAAAAAATACAATGAATAACGCTTTCTTTGCTTCATATATGAAATTTCGATGCAATATGAAAATTCTTTATGTAAAAAAAAAAGAAAAAAGAAAAAAAAAAAGAAAAAAAAAAANATTAAAAAAAAAAAAAAAAAAAAAAAAAAAAAAAGAAAAAAAAAAAAAAGAAAAGAAAAATATGAAATCAATACACATTGGGAATAAACGCAACAATTGGGCTGGTAACATTGTGAACCCCATCCTTCCAAACCAAAGAACCAGAAAGCATCTTTGTACCAATTGTCGCACTTACAGTCACCACAAAAGATTGCTTCTCCCCGACTGCTTTGAATGCCAGACTACTCGGGTTAACCTTCACCCTGAGCCTTGATGGCGCAAACACATTAGCCTTGTACACGGAATTTGCTGCACCCACGTTAGTAACCGTCCTTATAAATTTTCGGACGATGCTTCCAGGTTTTTTAGCTGAAAGTGCAAAAGAAGGATAGTTCAAGTCCCAAACGGTTGCATTATTAGCCGACGAACAAGTACTTTTATCACCAGTGACAACGTTCAGAGTTGTTGCATTATAACCTTGTCCACATAAAAATGACACGTAATCTGCTTCTCCAGCATCATAAACCAAACCAGGGTTGACAGCTTTTAATGGGTTTATATGTCCTGAACCATATGCAAACTCAGCGTCATCATTTTTTGTAGGACTCATTGGTAAAGCTGTAGTCATAAGGGCGGACTTTATTGCAGCAGGGGACCAATCACTGTGGAATGATTTAACATAAGCAGCAGCGCCTGATGCATGTGGACAAGACATAGATGTCCCAGAGATAATGTTGTATGGGACAACACGTGTATCTCCTACTTCACCGGTGACGGTTGTACCTAGTGACCATGCAGCTAAAATGTCCGCTCCTGGTGCGGTTAAATCAGGCTACAACAAGATTTAGAACATTAGCATAAGGTGTGGTATTTTTTTTTTTTTAATATAGGGATCGTATTTAAATGACACACATGAAATGTACTTTGAGAAGGTCTAGGGTGATTTTGTTCGGGCCTCTTGATGAGAAGTAGACCACAACTGGAGCGGTTTTGTCTACCTGTTCGTGGCTCTTTCGGATGTTTGCTGTTGGTGTTCTATTAATCACAATCACATTCAAGAAACAGGTTTAGATTTCAATGTATTCATGTAACTTTGAAATTTAATTTTTTTTTAACAATTGTGAAATGCATGGTACTTACGAGGTCGAGTTTAAGTAACTTAGAACTGCATCGCTATCGTTGTTGTTGCTCAAATATGTTGTTGAAATAGGATACGAAAATGCCACATCATCCAAGCCAAAAACATTTTCAATCAATACACCGCTAGCACCCGATAGTAATGCATTCATTGGCCCATCAAAATCCTCGCATACCACAATTTTATGTTTTACCAAAGTGGGATCCAAAGTACCTGCTAGGCAGAATCTGCAATTTGTTGCCACTTATTAGTGACTAGTTTTTAGCAAGAAAACAAAGAAAAGGGTCACAAAATATATATAGCCACAAGTATATTGTGTAGTTGAATTTTGTTGATTTTAAGGAGATTACATCACTACCTAGAACTATTTGATGAAAATCCTATCTTCTTATTAGGCACTGATGCACCATAAACTATCGGATGAACTGCACCGTCGAATGTGTTTATCGCTGGTCCCTACACAAGTATGAATTAGAAAACCATTTGTCGCTATATCTCAAAAGCACAAAAGAAAAAAAAAAAAATACTGTAATTATTACCTGGTAAGTCATTTTGTTTCCCAACACAATCTGAGTTAGAAATTTGCGATCAATAGTGTTAGCAGCAACCGATAACAACCACGGTGAAAGACTGGTTGTTGATCCAGGCCAAGGACCGTCGTTTCCAGCCGAATTGGATGTCAAAATGTTATTCTTCATAGCATGAAAAGCTCCAATGGCAATTGGATCATCAAAATAGTTTAAAGGATCGGAACCCCCAACCGAAAGAGAAATGATATCGACTCCATCAGCAATTGCATCGTCAAAAGCCGCCAAGATATCAGCATCTGAACAGGCATCCTCAAAACATATCTTATACACTGCTATACGTGCAGAAGGAACACCGCCTCTAGCTGTCCCTTTAGCTAGACCTAACAAGCTTGCATTGTTTACAGTCCGTCCAGCCACTGTAGATGCAGTGTGTGTGCCATGACCTGCAGTGTCTCTTGCTGACAATTCCTCATCTCCCTTCGCCTCGGTATTGTAGAATTTTGCTCCAATTAGTTTGCTGACAAAATATCAAAATGTTAATATCTCGATACTTCAATTTTCACTAGATCAAACACATTATTACAACATCAATTACTTGTTGCATGTGAAATTTTTGGAATCGCAAGAGCCCTTCCATCTAGATGGTGGAGGACCGAACCCATTGTCCTTGAAGCTGTCAGCTTCGGGCCACACACCAGTGTCTAGCATGCCGACAATGACATCGCTTTCGAGGGGTGCTCTTTTGACATCTTGAGGGAAGCCCATGAAGTCCCATGATCTTGTTGTATGTAGTTGCTTCTTTTGGTTTGGGAATACAGATACGACTCCCTCCATTTCTACATGCAAACGTGAAATCAACTCAATTACTATTATAAATTGCATGTCCGCAAAAATTAGATATCCACTTACGAGCAATCTGATCTTTTTCATCTTCTGTTAGCTTAGCGACAAAGCCGTTAAAGCTCTTCTTGTAGCTCCGAAGTAATGATTTGGATGCCCGGCTGTTCAAAATATATTAAGGATGTAAGTAACTGTGGTGTTATTCGATGTGTGTACGTCTTCTAGAAAAAAATCATAACACATTTATGTCACAATGTATCAATAAAGACTAACCTTCCAATAATGTTTTGTAGCATGTTTGTGTGCATTGATGCCATCGAGAAATCACTCTTTGGAACGTCACCCATGTAAACAATATATGTCTGCAAAACGCAATTGTATTTTAACTCATAAGTAGGGATGTATGCAAATGCATTCAATCATATAAACTAGTAGCTGAATAAATTATTTCCAGCAATTTAAACAAGAATATATGTTATTAGTAGTTGACATATACGAAATTATGTTTTAAAGCAACTTTTGCATAAAAATCTCTTGAAATGTAAATTGTTTAATTAAATTAATCTTTGAGGTAAAGAAATGCCTTGAGATCGTTGGAGTCAGCTGCTAGAGTGTCGCTAAAGATGAGAGAATATGTGACAGCTAGTAAAAATAGTAACCATAGTGGAGATGTCATGGACGATATTATTGGATTATGGTATTGATATTAAGATGTTTCTGAAGATAAAACGAGACTCGTTTATATAATTAGAGCAGACATAGAATCACTAGTTATAGAAAAGATATAATCCAAATATGTTGTTGAAATCGTTGGCCGTGCTACAAAAGCCGTCTTTAAGGCGAGTTTGACGATGATAAATCTATGATTCACGCATTATTAGCTACTTTATTCAATTGACATTAATTTACTTTATAGTCAAAAACGGTTTTGATCCTTCAAACAAAATTGTGAAAGTGTCCCCAATGTTGGAAGAAACACAAGAAACAGTCTTCCTCGGAAGCAACTACTTACAAAAGACAAAACAGAAATCTTAAATTAATAAATAACCCACAAACTCAAAAGTACGTATGGACATAGAGTTTTTCGATATGTTTTCATTTCATGTACCATTTATCTTGTTAGGGTACCCCATCTTGTTATCATGATCAGATTTTTGAAAGTAACTGACTCGACGACTATTACATGTTATAGCGTCATTGTCGCATAGTATAACACTAGCTTGTTAATCATCTATGGAAGTTTGTATACAACCTAACAGTTGGCATGTTTGTTTTCTAAACATTGGCGTGTGTATTTGTGCTGAAGATGGAGTACATAAATTGGTTTGTGATTTATGAAACAGTAGTAAGAAAGTATATTATTGTTGTGTGTGTGTGGGGGGGCGGGATAATGAAATATAATATATAGATATACACAGAACTGACATTAATGACACAGATTGAGTCACTAAAAATTGTCTTATACATCTGGAAGTCTGGTCACACTTTCTTTTGTGTCAATAACCAACGGCACTTTCGCTTACTTTTTGTGCAGGAAAAACATAAAAAAATTTTAGTGACACATTTCAACCTTTAGTGACACTTTATTTTATTAGTGACACGCTCTATATATGTCATTAAACCAAGAAGGCTAAACTGGTCATTTTAACGGTGCAATAAGCCATCAGGATAACATAAAATAAACGTTGGGGAATAGCTAATGATACAACTTTTAAGACTAAAAGAACAATATGTGAAGTTTCGATATGACCATTAGGACCACACATACTAACATACAATTTATCATTTTATCTGGTTTGTAATTAATGGTACTCAAAGAAATTTTCGACGCTGCAAAACATGTTAAGCCTAGTAATAACAACTAAGTTATACTCGTGCTGAAATTTAACGTACACTAATTAAATATGTGTTGCAAACATTAACGATTTATCTTTAAAAAGTAAGATAATAAACGTTGTAAATCATAACATATAAGTTTTGCTTTATGAATCTAGCTATGATGGCAAAATCAACCTTATTATAATATAAAATTTTACCCATAACTTACATGTGGCTGAAGAAAGAACAATGGTCGTTGAGGTGAGTGTTGGACTTTTCTTAGCAATGAATCTTTGAACATAGGTTTTCACTCGACGATAGAAAGCTAACATTCTTTTAATATTGCACTTGTTAAAAATTCACATTGAATAACGAATAATTTGCTTCGTTTAATTATGATGATATGATCTTGTAATGCAACATCATGAATAGAATAAAAAATGAAAGAAAGGCGTCAGTTGACCCAGTGTCACACGGAACTAGTTATTCGACCCAAATAAATACAAATGAAATAATAACATATTTACATTCTACGAAGGAAACGCAACAATTGGGCTGCTAACATTGTGAACCCCGTCGCTCCAAACCAAAGAACCCGAAAGCATCTTTGATCCTATTGTCGCACTAACTGTCACCACAAAAGATTGCTTCTCCCCAACTTTTTCGAATGCTAGACTACTCGGGTTAACCTGCACCACGAGCCCTGATGGCGTAATAGTGTCAGCCTTGTACGTGGACTCTGCTGCGCCCACGTTAGTAACTGTCCTATTAAACGTTCTAACAATGCTACCTGATTGTTTACCCGATAGAGCAAAAGAAGGATAATTTAGGTCCCAAACGGATGCATTATTAGCTGCTGAACAAATACTTCCATCACTAGTGATCAGTTTCAAAGTCGTCGTATTATAACCTTGACCACATAAAAACGACACGAAATCTGATTCTCCAGCATCATATACCAAACCAGGGTCCTTGGCCTTTAAGGGGTTGATATGTCCTGAACCATACGCAAATTCAGCATCAGGGTTTTCGGTTGAACTCATTTGTGCAGCTGTAGTCATTAGGGCTGATTTTATCGCAGCAGGGGACCAATCGGGGTGGAATGACTTAACATAAGCAGCAGCACCAGTGGCGTGAGGGCAAGACATGGAGGTTCCGGAGATAATGTTGTATGGGACAACACGTGTATCTCCTTCTTCTCCGGTGACAGTTGTAGCTTGTGACCATGCGGCTAAAATGTCGACTCCAGGTGCAGTTACATCAGGCTACACAAATATTTTAAGGTTAACGTAAGGTGAAAATACGTATAATTTGTATTGCATCATATAAACGGGACTCATAAATATACCTTGAGAAGGTCGGCTGTGATTTGGTTAGGACCCCTTGATGAGAAGGAAACTACAGTTGGAGCTGTTTTGTCTACAGGTTCAACACTTTTTAAGATGCTTGCAGTGGGAGTGCTATAAATCACAATCACCACAAAAGTGGTTCAGATTATAATAGTATGTAATGTTGAAATTTAAGTTAGAAATTCACGGTACATTACTACGTAAAGCAATGTGTATGCTAGACTTACGAAGTCGAGTTGATGTAACTAAGAACTGCTTTGCCATCTTTGCTGTTCAAATATGTGGTTGCAATAGGAAAACTGAAAGCCGAATCAAGATTTTGAAGATCACCTTCAATAACTGCACCACTTGCACCCGATAGTAATGCATTTGCAGGTCCACTAAAATCCTCGCATACCACAATTTTATTTTTTACCAAAGTTGGGTCCAGAGAATCTGGTTGACAGTATCTGTAATTTGTTGTCAAATATTAACGATTGTTTCAAGTAATTCTACGTCACAAAGAAAACGTGTCGCTAAATATGCTTACAGCGACACAAATTTCTAATTTTAAAGACATTCGTTAGTTACCTTGAACTATCTGATGTAACTCCTTTCTTTGTATTAGGCACTGATCCACCATAAACTATGGGACGAACAGCACCATCGAATGTGTTTATTGACGGTCCCTACACAAGTTCAGTTAAAAACCCATTCGTCATAATATCTTAAAATCACACGAATATAATTTCTCACCTGGTAAGTTATATTGTCACCCAACACAAGCTGAGTTTGAAACTTGCGATCAATGGAGCTAGCCGCAACTGATAACGACCAAGGTGAAATATTACTGATTGATCCAGGAAAAGGACCGCTGTTTCCAGCCGAATTGCATGTCAAAATGTTATGCTTCATTGAATGAAACGCACCAATGGCGATAGGATCGTCCATATAACCAACAGGAAAAGAGCCACCAACAGAAAGATTAATGATATCGACTCCATCAGCAATTGCATCATCAAAAGCCGCCAAAATATCGGCATATGAACAACCACTCTCAAAACAGATCTTATACACTGCAATACGTGCAGAAGGAACACCGCCTCTAGACGTCCCATTGGCTAGACCTAGTAAACTTGCATTGTTGACTAAACGTCCAGCCACGGTGGATGCAGTGTGTGTGCCATGTCCTTCAGTGTCCCTTGCTGATAGCTCCTCATCTCCTGTCGCCTCGCTGTTGTAGGATTTTGCTCCTATTAATTTGCTGAAAGGATATCAACAACAGAAGTTTCATTAAACTGATCTATATGTTTTACGTTTCACATAAAACCTACATTAAAATCACAATATTATGGCATAAGTTGCAATTAAAATCCTGTTTCAGTAAATCACATTTTTCAAAAAAAAAAAATAAATAAGCATAGTTAAAGAGAGCCGTGAAATTACTTGTTGCATGTGAAATTGATGGAATCACACGAGCCTTTCCATCTGGATGGCGGAGGGCCAATTCCGTCGTCCTTGAAACTGTCAGCTTCGGGCCAGACACCGGTGTCTAGCATGCCAACGATGACGTCGTTCTCCAGGGGTGCTCGTTTAACATCTTGAGGGAAGCCCATGAAGTCCCATGACCTTGTTGTGTGTAGTTGATTCTTTTGGTTTGGGAATATCGACACAACTCCATCCATTTCTACATGCAAACATGTATTCAAGTAAACTATATTGTAATAATTGATGAAGTACCAGTGACTAAAATCTTTCTACGACAATAGAAACCGTTATGGTTTCATAGTTTTTTCTTATGTATTTTGTGGCAGTGCCAATACAATATAACATATGTGTTAAATAGGTTTCCTAGCTAACTCGTACCATGCTACCAAATTTTCCTACGTATTGTCACAAATCATATTTCGTGTTTTAGTGAATCGTCCTAAATATCTAGGCATTCACTCACTAGCAATTTGGTTT
The DNA here is from genome assembly GCA_014162995.1 of Artemisia annua. NCBI lineage: Eukaryota > Viridiplantae > Streptophyta > Magnoliopsida > Asterales > Asteraceae > Artemisia > Artemisia annua. Next base: position 24,135 of record LBNU01012575.1, on the reverse strand, counting down.
TTTTCATCTTCTGTTAGCTTGGCGACGAAGCCATTAAAGCTCCTCTTGTAGCTACGAAGTAAAGATGTGGATGCCCGGCTGTGCAAAATACAAGAAGGAGATTATTATAATAATTCCAAAGTATATATAATAAAACTGATTTTTGCAACGACAAATGAGTCGTCACAAAATGAGAAACAATTAACCTGCCAATAACTTTTTGTAACATGTTATTGTGAACTGATGCCACAGACAAATCACTCTTTAAATCACTCTTTGGAAGGTCACCCATGTAAACAATATACGTCTGCAAAACACAGAAATATATTAACTTCTCATGATATATTGCATATATACAATCTTATAAGTAGTTAGTAGCTGAATGAAAATTCTTTTTGATGTTAAGAAATGCCTTGAGATCATTGGAGTCAGCCGCTAGAGTGTCGCTAAAGATGAGAGAATATGTGACGGTCAGCAAAAAGAGCAGCCATAAAGGAGATGCCATGGACATTTTATTGGATATTAGATTCTAAAACGCTTTTTGAAGATAAATTTAAGACTAGTTTATGTACGTATTTATAGGAAGATTAAAATCATTGTTTCTCAAAAATTAAGTAATCTATTGTTGTTGAAATCGTTGGACGTGCTAGAAAAGCAGTCTTTATGGCGAGGTTGACAATGATGAAATTATGATTCACACGTTATTACCTATTCACTTGACAAAAAGTTTCTTTGTACCTCCCTTGACATCAAAATTTTAACTTAATACAGCCAAAAAAAACAGTCCTAATCGTCGAAACAAAATTGTGAATCTGTCCTGACTGTTGGAGATTACGCAAGAAATATTCCCCTCTCAAGCCACTATTTTGCTTAAGACAAAACAAAAAGAGAAACTAATTACTCAACATAGAACTCGTTAACAATCCACCCGTCTCATTTTAGGCTTAACGCTATTATTTTTGTTTGTTTTGAAAAATTATCTATTATCTTAAATGAAAATGTGAAACTAACTTATTTTCCTACTTAACCTTTCTAGTTAACTGTTGGAATATCACAAGAACAAGTCCTCAACGACGATGCTGTAAACAATAAAAGAAAAGAATTGTCCCCTTCAGAAGGATCCAATCTATCACCACTACACAGTGTTTGAAATACAATAAATCCCTCACTACAACTCTCTCCAATGATACCAGAAACACTTCAATACAGTTGATCAAGTGAACAAAAACTCATAAACCAGACTACTTTAAACCACTTAATAAGATGAGAGATAAATGTGTGTGAGAATGAGGACGGCTTGAATGAGGAGGGATTAGGGTTTGTCCAGGCTTGTATTGAATCCCAATTACACTTCTAGTCCTGAAATAACACAAGTTCCTGCATACAGAGCCAAACATACATAACAACATAGTAAAGTGGACATAACAAGTCCCTCACTTATATACACCACATGAGCTTAAATAACCA
>LBNU01012574.1:21073-42993 GCA_014162995.1 Artemisia annua | reverse complement strand
GTTAGTCTATCTATTTTCTTCGTGTCTTTGTTCGTAACCATTACCATCCGACATCATGGAAGGTGGTAATATCCTTGATCCCAACAACCCACCACCACAACCAAACCAACCTCCTAGAGCCCGTACCTTAGGAGAGTATTCCCGACCTAGCCACCATGGCTATCGAAACACCATTGAGCTCACCCAAGGAGCCAATGTGTCTCCCTTGCGATCTGACACCATCCGGTTGGTGCAAAGCGGATGCGCATTCCATGGACTTCGTTCCGAAGATCCAAATCAACATCTCAAGGATTTCCTCAAAATGGTAGATTCCATAGACCTTAATGTTGAAACTCGAGAGACAACCTGATTACGTCTCTTCCAATTCTCTCTGCGAGACCGCGCTAGTCAGTGGCTAGAGCGTCTACCCGCAGGATCCATCACCTCTTAGGATGATCTCACAACTCGCTTCTTAGCTCAATTTTTCCCACCGGGAAGAACTACCAAGCTAAGGAATGATATCTTGGCGTTCCAACAACGTCAAGGCGAAACCCTCTACGAGGCATGGACTCGATTCAAGGAATTACTCCAAAAAGTCCCTCATCATGGCATAGACCTTTGGCTCCAAGTCCAAATCTTCTATGACCATATCAATCTCCCCACGAGGCAAGCCATTGACCAAGCGGCCGGTGGTAAGCTACGTGATCTAAGTGCGGAACAATCATGGGATCTCCTAGAAGATCTTGCTCTCTATGACAACGAAAGTTGGAATGATCCCCGTTATTTGAATAAAACGGTCAAGGCAATATCTTTGCCTTCAAATAATTCAAGCACTTCCAACCGTAGGATCATAGAACATGAAGACCAAGTCAAGTTTCTTATGAAATCCTACGAGGCTCCTAAACCTTCAAGCCAAGTGAACAAAATCACTTCTTCGTATGAATTATGTAGTGGTCCCCACGACACTCGTGATTGCATGGAACTCCCCGAACAAGCTTTTGCGGACTACGCATCCTCGCGTACCGACGGAGCGGGAGACAAGTGGTACACTTTCAAACCCGAGCCAAACCCTTACGGTGATTCATACAACCCCTTATGGAGAAATCACCCAAACCTTAGGTGGAATCAAAACCAAAACGCGCCCCAAACCAATTCTTCCAACCCACCTAATCGTTTCCAATCAAACGGTTCCTACCCAAACCGTACTTTCAATAACAATCCTTCCAACAACAATGGTAGTACCAATAATCTCGAAGGATTGATGTCTCAATTTATGGCATCTCAAGAAGCTCGAATAGCTAGGTTTGAATCCGAATTCAATCAACAACAAACGGAGATGACCAATAAGATAGACAACTTATTGAAAGCCCTCAATAACCAAGTGCTATCACCTCCACATAAGGACGCTAGGAACACAAATAGCGGACCCCAAGTTAAAGACCCTTCTTCATCCAAACATATCCACTTCGTCAACGTTTTCACCATTAAACCAATTGATAGGAGTGAGGATATTAGTGAACCTAAGGATGAGGTTAAGAAAGTCGAGGTAGATAAGGAAATTAGGAAAAGTGAGATTAAAGAAGTAGATGATGCAGAGAACTACTTCAATAGGTTGCCCACTAAGGAAGAACGTGCATACCATAAGGATCTATTCAATGACCCCGAGACACCATACATCCTAGGTAACCTAATCATCAAAACCGGTGACCCTACCAACCTTAACATACCATGCAATATAGGTCACTTGCATGTTTGGAAAGCTTATATAGATCTTAAGTCTCCCATAAACATCATGACTAGAGCCCACTACAATCTTATAATGAAAAAGCAACTGGGACTTAGGACATTTCCTAGCACGGGGTGGGCGAGCAATTTTGTAGGTAGAGTTAGGGGACTACATGTCTACATAGGCAATTTCACCTATATCGCCGACTTTGTAATTGTTGAGGACATTCGCCCGATAATAGATGCGTGCTTAACTCAAGTAGTTTTTGGAAAGCCGTTTGTTGAGGCCTCTAAGATGAACTATGACCCATCTCTAGGGATAGTTAGGTTCAAGGACGAGACCGATGATGTAGCTTACCAAATGCCTTATAAGATAGAGCAATACCGACTTTTGTCAAACCTTGAGAAGGAGCACAAGCAAGCGGTCTACTATAAGAATGATGAGGATAGACGTAGGGGAGTAGACTATGTCATGGAAAGGATATTCGGTTTCTACAAGGATGTTTGAAATTAGGACCGGATTATAAAACCGGACAAGAGGATGACCTAGAAACCGTGACCAACGATGGAGTCACGTAATGCACGGTGACTTTGAGTCTAGCTACAAGACTCGTTAATAAAGAAAAGCGCTTCTTGGGAGGCAACCCAAGCTTTGTGTTTATTTGTTTGTTTGTTTGATTTTATTTGTTTCCGTATGTAGGTTATTTTTCTTGTTATTGATTCATGCTTCAAAAACTAACTTGTGAAAATGCTTTATTTTGTTTTTAACTTCGTCTTAACTACATATAAAGGTATTTTGCAGAAGATAAGTGTAAGGGAAATCTAAATCGGTTAATAAGAACGAATGAACATGAATCATAACAATGTAAATTAACATGCATATTAGTACTTGTTTGAGTTAAATGCTTGTATCGAGTCATAATGATATTATTGCAGGAATTCCAGGAAGTAAGGTATAGTTTTTCCAGAAATTTTCCGGAAACTTAACATGAGAATTCTGTCAGATCATTTCTGACGGCGTCAGGCATTACAACCTGAAGGCGTCAGGCAGTAATTTTCTAAATTTTTTGAAAGTTTTGTTTTTCTTCCAGAATCATAAAAAGTTTTGTTAATTCTCTAACTTATAATCTCCAGGAATTATGCAAAAACATTCATTCCACAAGCATTATATCCTATTATAGATTATACCGCCGATTTTACGCGAGGTTCGCCTTTATTGTTTTTCAGGTTAACAGGTTATTTTGGACAAGGAGATGATTTATATTTCGGAAGGGAAGCTTTTAGCGTTCATCTTTCTTGGAAGAAGATCTAACCATGTTACCTGACTATCCACACCAAACGAATCAGGGGAGTATTTGTTTCATTCTTTCATTTTCATTACTTTTACATCTTTTATGTGAACATTGGGGACAATGTTCGGTTTAAGTGTAAGGGGGGGAAATGAAGACACCTTAGAGAATGCAATTGCGCTTGATTTTTGTTTGTTTGATAGTAAATTTGTAATAAAACCGAGAGAAATATTTGTTAGGGCAATTTTAGCGCCAATTTAAAATTTTTTACAACATTTAGAAGTGAAACTTTGGTCCTAATAAGCGTCTCATGGATAGGAAATTATATGACTAGCACAAAACCGTACCACTAAAAAATTTTCCACACCAAATATGTGAGGTTCGCCCCTAGAATTGGTAGGAAAAGCATTTATGCTATGATGTGTGTACCGGTAGCACTTAGATTCTAGAACTTGCGTTAGGACCATCTCAAATCCACAAATGAGACTACATTCGTGTAGTTAGATCTACTACATGATAAGAGGCATTAGGATTAACCCCTTGTTTTACACCCGTATTTTTGTTATAATTACGTTGGCTACATTGGTCAAGTAATTCTCCCACACCCTTTGCGTTGTACCCATTTTTGGTACACGATACCCCTAGTACACCCCTCAGAGCCTATCTTTTCGTTTCAACCTTTGAGCATCTTACTCAAAGTGAGAATTTGTTACACCCCACTTAAATGTTCACCCAAATCGCCTTAGCCTACCTTGTATGCACTCATCTTTAGTGCATTATTGTTACAACATTTGTGTTAAACCCTTTGTTAATTATCTAATTGATTACATGGTTGCTAAGTCGAGTCATATCTTGTACATATTGTTTTGGGACGATTGGGACTCATGGGTAAAGTACTAGTTTAATGGGGTAATGGGGATGAACATCATTATTACCCCCATATGTGCTAAATATTTTAAAAAAGTACTCCAAGTTTTTCGATAATCTTAATTCGAGTCATTAGATTAGTTATTTGTAAAGTATGTAAAAGTTCAAGTGTAAGGGGAGAACCGAGGCCCCTATGATGTATTATTTTGGATGGTAGGGCAAGAGTGTATGCAAAAAAAAATAAAATAAAAAAATAAATAAAAAAAATCGAAAAAATCAAGAAAAATACAAAAAAATGAGAAAAAGAGAAGTAGAAAAAACATACGGACTACCATCCCGTTTTCTTTTTATGTTTGTTTATGTTTTTGTTATTTCATTTTTAGCTTAAGTTGAGTCGAGTCTTGGCTTAGAAACATTATATAGTACATGTATTTAATCATGATAATTAACTTGCCACCAGTATAATACCCTTTATTCCAACCAAACCGTGTTTATCATATCTCTACACCTTACATTACAACCCTTTGGAAAGCCCTCTTTGATAGTTTATCTTAGGTGCTTACGCCTAGTGGAGGAGTAATTGATCCTCTCCCAAGCCTATGGTAATCTATTTGCTATGACAGGTAGTGAGTGATTTTATTCCGTTTCAAATGTAGTTGTATAGGTTTATAACACCCGAGAGATGAGAGTATCCAAACACTATTTGTAAGGTGCTAGTGTATGATTTCCGTGCTTATTATGATTAGGGTCGAGTAACTATTTGTTCTAATTACTTTTATATTAGTGTTAAATGACCCCTAACTCATATTTTGATTGGAATAAAAGCCTATTTGCTTGAGGACAAGCAAATCTCAAGTGTAAGGGTATTTGATGAGGAGAAAAGTGTACCCGTTTTAGGGGGTCATTTAAGCCCTAATTCATGTTAATATGATCAAATATTTCCCTAAATCGTTCCTTTTGTCATTTTAGGTACTTTTGAGAAGAATTCTGGAAAACACATCATTTTGGACGTTTTTGGAGCATAAAGTGAAGAAAACAACAAAGTCTCAAAAGAATGCTGGAAATCCTTCCTGACGGCGTTAGAGTCACAAGGTGACGCCGTCAGCCAACCAAGACAAAGGAGTGGATTCTGATTATACGTGACGCCCTAAGAAGAAATTGAGATGTTTACACCTGACGGCGTCAGGTGTTAATAATCCTAGGCCGTCAGGTGTTAAGTTAAAGAGTGACGGCCCAGAGCAAGTTTACAAGTGACGGCGTCAGAAGTAGATCTAGGCCATCCGAGAACCCTAATGACGGCAAGCTGACGGCGTCAGAGCGTATAAGCTGACGCCGTCAGAGTGTATTTTCTATATATACTTTTCTATTTTTCATTCATTAGGGTGCAACTTTTGGGAACAAAACCCTAGACGATTTTGACAGCTTTTTCAAGGGTTTTTCACCCTTGATTCTTCCATGTTCAATTGAAGATAAGTCTCCATTCAAATTAATCAATATGTCTATGTGTTGGTTAATTATATCTTATGCTTATCTTTCAATTAACATGCTAGGCTAGATTTATTTTGTGTTTGCTTAGATCTAATGAAACCTAACTATTGATTATTGGTTGTTGGTGTGTTATTACTTGTATTGGATGATTGTTTATCGATGTTAGGCTTAAGAAAACTGGCTAACCTCCTATACGGTAACTTGCTTGAACGTCTTAAGAAACATGAACCAATGCGTACTAGGTTTTTATGGTTGTATTTAATGCATGAGCGAATTCTAATGATCCCATGTTAGGAGCTTCTAGCAGGCTCGACATAGGAGTGAAGTAGGAGCTTATAGAGTTGGGGAAGTACGTACGCCACCCCACGAATGGTATTAAGGAATACACCCGTCATCCACGCAATTAATACACACTAATTAACCGGTAAAAGATAGTTAGGGAGTAAGGAAATCTAAGTAAACACACTTGTCTCCATATAAGTTTCACAACCTTTTATTTTCTTGTTATTTTATTTTATTTGCAATAGTAGTTTTTGGGTTAGTTGACTAGCAACTAATTCCGCCCAATCCTTCAAACCCGAGATTTTACTTGCTTTTATAAAATATAAAAATACAAAAATAATCATCCCTCATCCTTAGACCTATTATAGTAGTTTTTCATACCTAACGAACACTATTCCCTGTGAGAGAACGATCAATTCCCCGTACTTACCACTACATTATACTACATCGGTCAGGTACACTGCCTGGTGGGATTGCAAGATTCTCAAGATCCCTTGAGAGGTAAAACCTGTTTCGTGGTCGCAATCCCGCGTCATCACTAGGATTAATCCTAGTGATCCAATAGCGAAGATTAATGCTGGGAAAGCTCAAGTGGGACCCAAGGATCCCTAGAAGTCACTATAAAACCAAGATGAAGGAAGAAGACTCAGTGTGTAGAATTTTAGTGTAGTTTTGTAATCGTAATTTCTTTTAAGTTATTTTCTAGTTATAAACTCTAGCTCACAAGTGTTATTCTCAGTTTTCAAAAGCCTTGTAATCTTAATTTCAGTAATAGAAGCTACATTGTGTCTTTCAAATTTCTTATTTGGTAATTTTAGTTCAAAATCTCATCTTAGCTTATAAAATGCTCAAATGGTCCATTTTCTGTTTCATTAACTTATAATAAGTATATTTATCCTATTTTAACCTTAAAAGTTCATTGTTGTTCATCTCACCTCAAAAATCAAAAAAAATATGTATATATAAAAAAATAAATAAAAAAAAATCAGTGACAAAGAAAAAAAAAGAAGAAAGAGAAGAGAAGAAGAAGCTAGAGTATGTTCTAGAGTTTCAGGGGAAGCAATAGGGTTAGTTAGAAAGTGGCTTGAGTACTTTGTGCCTTTGTTCTTTGCACAGGATCAATTTGTAAGCACAATCTCAAATTCTAACTTGTTACTGTTAAACTACTTATTTTATGTTTGTTTCTGCTCATCATTACTTTTCCTAGCTTATTATTCATATTTTAGCTTAGTTATCTTGATTATGCTTAGGTTTCCATAAGTTGCATGTTCACTGTCTAAATTAGCCAAAACTACAAAGTGTGTTCCTGTTGTTCTTGTTGTGTTTTTATTGTTCATGTAGCAGCAAACATAGTTAAGGATCATTGTTTGATCAATAGATTGGGTAATATAAGCTTAAAACACAAAAAGATAGTAAAACTGCCTAGTTTAGGTGTGTTTGGATTTACTGAGATACATGTGTTCTAGGGTGTTTGTGTTGATGCTTCTGGTTGTTACTTGTCATTTAGGGTCATATTAGGTCATTTAAACCATAAAAGCCAGAGATTGTTCATAGAAAAGTCAAAATTGCCTTCAAATCCTATTTTCTTTTCACTGTTAAGGATTTTGGGTACCATAATCTGTCATACAGTTCAATAGTGGTTAGGATTGCTTAATTTAGGTTCACTTTACCTTATTATAACATAATCAATCATTTAGAAGCATTAGAATCCAAGAAAAGTCAAACTTTTACAAAATCTCAAAAAGTCAAAAAGTCTCATCTGTCAAAATGGTTAATTTTTGTTGATCTTTTGTAGTAGTTACTATGGATTGGAAATAGTTTCTTAGTGTTGTTGTATGATCATTGGTTGCTTGGTTACCTGTTTCAAAAAGAAATTTGGGTTTTTAAACTCATTTGCTTACCAAAAATTGGCCTCAAAGTGACCCATTTGAGCTTTGACCTCCCCTGCTCCACCAGTTTGTCCCACTTTTCTCATAGACATATCTTGCTCAATATTGGACCTTAGGACTTGAACTTGGGTGATTTGAGAAGCTACTTAGGTTGTCTTGTTGTTTGTACCATTGGTTTGGCCTTATCTGCTTATTTAATAGCTTATTTTGTCCCTGGTAGTTGACCCTTGGCCACTGAGTATGTTGATTAATCAGTGTATAACTGAGTTCGTTGATTTCATGATCATGTGTGATTTTTGTTCTTGAAATTATTGTTATTGTTTGATTGTGATTGCCTGAGATTGTGACTTGTTGTGTTTGTTCTTGGTTTGAGCTCAAGTGCTTATTTGACTTAACTGCTTATTCATAATAAGCTCACTTGAACACAATCATCATCACTGTTAGATCCTTGCTTGTTTATTTTTGTGATTTTGTTATTTTAAGCTTGTATTAGGTTGCTTGAGACTATATTAGCTTGTGGTTAGCTTAGTTTTCACTTGTGTGCTTATTTGTTGAAACTGCTCATTTCAATCTCACCTTAAACACTGGTACAAAAAGTTGTATCGGTCACGCCAAAAATGTGTGACAATATGCATATAGTCACACACGTTTTTTTCGTTGTGTGTCACTATAAGTCCCGCCACCGTAGGTGGCATATGGTCACATTTTTGAGTTCGTGGCCTTTTCCATCGAAAAAGAGTGACCAAAACCCCGAATATGTGTGACAAATTAGGCACAAGTTTTGTTGGATTAGTCAGTATCAGTGCCGTAAACACCATATAGTCACACGAATGTTTTTTGAGAGTAACTATTGTTCGTCCTTTGGCCACATAAATATATAATATATGTGACATTTGAGATGATTCTTTCTAGTAAATGTGTATTATGTGTGACTATTTGCCGTCATGTGGCCACATGAATATACAATAAATGTGACGTTTGTGATGATTTAGTCACACAATGGGTGTTGTTTTTTTGAGTTAGTCACATACAATTAAAAACAAAGTGGCCAAAAGTGTTAATAAGTGTGACCATATGTCTTAAAGTGAACAAATGTGTATTTTGTGTGACTATTGATCATCAAATGGCCACATGAATTTTATGTTTGTGTGGCCTTTTGTAATATTGTAGTCACACAACGCATGTTTTTTGGGTATTTAGTCACATACAAATTAAAGCAAACAGTGGCCAAAAGCGTTAATAAGTGTGACCATATGCTGTTTAAAGTAGAAATTTGTATTTTGTGTGACAATTGATCATCCAATGGCCACATTAATTTATGTTTGTGTGCCCTTTTGTATATTTAGTCACATAAACATGTTAGTTTTGGGTATTTAGTCCATACAATTAACAAACAGTGGCACAAAGCGTTAATAAGTGTGCCATATGCTGTTTAAAGGAAAGAAATTTGTATTTTGTGTGACAATTGTCATCCAATGGCCACATTAATTTTATGTTTTGTGGCTTTTGTAATATTTAGTCACATAAACCATGTTTGTTTTGGGTATTTAGTCACATACAATTAAGCAACATGGCCAAAAGCATTAATAAGTGTGACCATATGTTGTTAAAGTGAAGAATTTGTAATATTGTGACTATTATCATCCAAGGCCAATGGAAGTTTTGTTTGTGTGGCCTTTTAGTAATATTTAGCACACAAACCATGTTCTGTTTTGGGTATTTAGCAGCATACAATAAGCAAACAGTGCCAAAGTGTTAATAGTGCATATGAGTTTAAAGTGCAGAACATGTTTGTTTTGTGTGACTAGTGTTCATTCAAATGGTCACATGAATTTTAGTATAATAGAATTTGCAGTCAAATTTACAAGTTTATCTGCCAATGATCTAATCTCAGCATCTGGAGATTCTCCGTCTTTGTTTTCCCTTCCTTTGATCCACAATACACTATGCCATTAGTTTTACCTGTGAATAATAATCATCCATTTCTTCCTCTATCTGCTGACGTAACTCATCCGATAAACAGATGTTACGAACTGTAAGAAACCAAGACACTAATAATGCTGCATAATATAAGATCTGCCAACCATGAAACAGTAAAAATATACATGGGTTGGCTTTGGTGACTGAGATGGAGCATACCCACGCCTCAATTTAATTCTAGTCCCTCGAAAATGAACTGTGCCAGAAAATCCAGATGAGGGAATTTTTAGCCAGGCATCCCATGTATCATCCTCACCCGTGAAAATTACATGTAGCCCCTGCAAGAAAAAAGTAACGTGCTTAATGGTAACATAAATACGACAAAATTAGATGTCCCAAATATAAGTTTAGCATCAAAAACCAACATACCGGGGCAGACCCTTGCATATCAACTCGGGCAACAAATAATCTAGATGGTTGAAATGTTCTGCAGTGCCAAACCTGAAACGAATAAATGTCAAACACATTACCAAGCAAGCAAATCACTAACATTTGGTACAAATGAAACAGTTTTACAAAAAGCAACCATATTTGAGTTAATTTCCTATATAACAGATGTTAAAGACCGTTGCATGGATAGTCCCTATCTTTGAAAAGAATAACACTAATGGTCCACTTTTTAACTGACGTTAAGTGACTTCCGTTATAATTTACACTTTAGTCCCTTTTGGTTAAAGACCGTTGCATCATCGATCCTTTATAATAACGGTCGTTTATAATTTAAAGTTTTTCGAATTTATGTACGTTTTTATCCGTTTTCGTCAGTTTTTATATGTTTTCGCCCGTTTTTCTTATGTTTTCATCCGTTTTCTTACGTTTTCATCCGTTTTTATACGTTTTCGTCCATTTTACTTACGTTTTCATATGTTTTCATTCGTTTTTATATGTTTGCATCGTTTTAATCCGTTTTTCGCCCGTTTTCTTACATTTTTATACGTTTTGGTCCGTTTTTATATGTTTTCGTCCGTTTTTATACGTTTTCGCTCGTTTTTCTTACGTTTTCATCTGTTTTTATACGTTTTCGTCCATTTTTCTTACGTTTTCATAAATTTTCATCTGTTTTTATACGTTTGCATAAGTTTTAATTCGTTTTCGCCCGTTTTCTTACATTTTTATACGTTTTGGTCCATTTTAATACGTTTTCGTCTGTTTTTATACGTTTTCACTCGTTTTTCTTACGTTTTCGTCCATTTTCTTACGTTTTCATCCGTTTTTATACGTTTTCGTCCATTTTACTTACGTTTTCATACGTATTCGTTCGTTTTTATACATTTGCATACGTGTTTATATGTTTCGGCCCGTTTTTATATGTTTTCGTCCGTTTTTATTGGTTTTCGTCCGCTTTTCTTACGTTTTCATATGTTTTTGTCTTTTTTTATACGTTTTCAAACGTTTTTATCTGTTTTTGTTCATTTTATAGATTTTCACCTATTTTTATATGTTTTCATCCATTTTTCTTGTGTTTTCATAAGTTTTTATACTCTGTACGTATTTATCCGCTTTTATACGTTTTCGCCCTTTTTTTTTACGTTTTTATACGGACAAAAACAAATAAAAGCGGATAAAAATGTATGCAAACGTATAAAAACGAACGAAAAAGTATGAAAACATAAATTAAATGGACGAAAACGTATAAAAACGGATAAAAACGTTTGAAATGGACGAAAACGTAAGAAACACGGGCAAAAACATATAAAACGGACAAAAACATAAAAAACAGACCAAAACGTATAAAAAAAGTAAGAAAATGGGCGAAAACGGACTAAAACATATGCAAACGTATAAAAAAGGACGAAAACGTATGAAAACATAAGTAAAATGGATGAAGATGTATAAAAATGGATGAAAACGTTAAAAAATAGACAAAAACATATGAAAACGTAAGAAAAACAGGACGAAAACGTATAAAAACGGACAAAAACGTAAGAAAAACGGAAGAAAATATATAAAAATGGACGAAAACGGACAAAAACGTCCCTAAAGTCGAAAAACTTTAAATTATAAACGACAGTTATTAGAAAGGATCAACGATGCAACGGTCTTTAACCAAAAGGGGCTAACGTATAAATTATAACGAAAGTCACTTAACGCCCGTTAAAAGGTGGACCATTAGTGTTATTCTTTTCAAAGATAGGGACTATCCATGCAACTTTAAACTTTTAGGGACTGTGAGTGCAACTTTGGACAAACCACAGGGACCATCTATGTAATTTACTCTATCTTTAATTTTAGGCTAGTTTTAATCCATGAAAATCAAACTGTTCAGCAACCATATTTGAGTTAATTTCCTATATAACAGATGTTATGTTATAACAGGTGTTATGTTATAACAGATGTTATGTTATATCTTTAATTTTGCTTATCGATTGCGATAAGCAAACTCCAACTGTTCAGCAACATCCTCCCAGAGTGGAAACCAATCAAGACTCCCTTTAATAAGTCTACCTGCAACGATTACCACCACACGAATTTATAATCAAAAACATGTTTTAGGCTAGTTTTAATCCACGAAAATCAATATAGATCGTTTTATATTCGATTACACATTTAAGAAAATATCAATTAAATATGTGTTTGAGTGATGAGTGCTCAAACACTCATCATTTTTGGTCAAATCCGAACTGCAAAAACATCTGAAAACACGCAAAAACGCATCAAAATGCAGAAAATATCCAAGGATCGTGTTTTATATGTTTCAAATGCAAAATGTTTAAAAACAAATGAAAAAACGAACAAAGTTTGCATGTTTGGCAGATTTAGTCCCCAAACTATCAAAGATTGTCAAAATTAGTCCCTGGTCAAGTTATTTCAAAGAAAAGTCAACTTAAGTCCTTGGAAATTTAAAAATGTTCAATATTGATCCTTGGATAAAAGTTTTCACAAATTGGCAAAACAGGCCCCTCAACTTTATAAATTTGGCAAAAATGGTCCCTGGGGTTTTAAATTTTGGAAATATTGCATCTATGGTCCTTGGTTTATCAAATGTGGCAATAATGGTCTTTATAAATATTTTGGAAAAATTACAAACCAGGCCCCTCAATTTCAGAATGTTGCAACTTTGGTCCTTGTGGTTATATAAGCTTAAAACCAAACGGGCCCTTGTTATTTACTTAATCCCAATAACAAAACACAAACATAAACCCAATTCCCTTTGGTCCAATAGCTTCCCCAGCCCAACACCCCTAATAATAACTCCCCCGTTTTTTTTATTACTCCTTCCCCCCAGTCAAACCACACAGTCAAACTCCCACCTTCTTCATCCCTCCCACATGGTCCTGTACCTCTCCCCAGTTCCACCATGCTTCCACCTCAGCCTCCCATTCCATGTCCCCCCAGCCTCAATAACCTCCAAAAGGCATTTAATGTTTTCTTCTCCCTTCAAGTTAACCAAAGAGTTGGTTGAAGACTTTTGGCGCCAAATCTCTATTCAAAGGCTGAGATTGCATTGACTCATCCAAGGGCTCCAAATTAAAGAGGGATTTACTCAGTGGACTCCTCAAACCCTAGAAGTTCACTATAAGAAGAAAGAGAAGCGAGGAGCAGCCGTGTGTAATTTTTACTTAAGTTTGTTAGGTCGTTTTTTATAAAATTGTCATTCCAGTTTTAGTTTCTCAATTAAAAAGCTTGTACTTAGTTTGTTTAGTGTACTGTGAACTTATTCTAATATCAATCCCAAGTTTTTATTCCATGATCATCTTGTGCATATTTCTAATTTGAAAATCTGAATTTATTGATATGTTGGTAAATGTTGTTGTTCAGTAAATTTCTCAAGTCATTTGAGTTAGATTATAAGCTTTTCAAAGCTTATAAAAGTTTAAAAGGCTTTTAGAAAAGAAATCAGAAAATAAAAAAAATAGAAAAAAATACCAAAGAAAATAGAAAAAAAAGAGAAGAAAGGTAGAAGAAGATGGAGCTGAGCTATGTGTTGATTGGATTTGGGTATTAGTGCCTCATGGGAGGCTTTAGGTAGTGTTCTTGGTCTTTGGTTCATGATTCTCAGCTAGAAATCACTTGTAAGCTTATTTCTCATTTATTTGCATATCACTGTAGAACTAGCCATAAGCTATTATCTCTGTATTTTTATGTTACATTGGTGTATGTTAGTTATATGGTTGCTTATTTGGTATAGCTTGTTCACTAGAAGTCTTTGTGCTCAAATTTCATTTCATGACTGCCAATTTAGCATAATCTTTGTCCATGATCATTAGTTGTTATAATTGATGTTCTTGTGTTTCCATAAGCTTATTACATCAGTATATGTCCTCAGGAAGCAGTTTTATGGTTTACATCTTCATTTTGCTTTAAAAATCTTATGTTTAGCTTTTTAAAGGAGTGTTTGGTTCAGGGCCTTTCATGGCTTCAGAGGGTGTTTTAGTTGATGTTCTTGTTGTAAACATGTCTCTTTTGGTCTAATTGTAGTATTTCAGTAAGCTAAACCACAAGTCTTTTTCAAAAAAGTCAAATTGCATGGTTAAATCTCATGTTTAGTTCACTGTTGGAATTTCAGGGTTCATAATCACTCAAATCTTTTTAAAAGTTGCTTAGTTAACTTAATCTAGTCTCAATATAGCATAAAATATCATTAGCATTCAGTAGGATCAAATCAAAATTCATTAAAGTCAACTTCTCATGCTTTCATAAAAAGTCAAAATTTTCAGGAAAAAGTTTTTAAATAAACTTTGGAATTTCATGTAGGGTTTAATTTTAGGAGTTTGGATTTGAGCTTTTGGAATATTGTCATTTGGCTGGTCATCTTGCTATAGTATTTTTCTTGATTTTTGTTTGGCTTATTTGACTGCTTAAATTGTGCTTAACTTCTAGCACTTTTTCTAAGAGTTATCCTGTGCTCAGATTTGAGCCTACTTTCATAAGCTTGCACAAGCTTAATTATTTGGATTTAGCTTGTGTATTTTGGTGATTTGTGAAGCTGGTTAGCTTGTCTTGATTGACCCATGCTTAGTTTGGCTTTGGTAGCTTCTTGTCTTGGCTTATTTTAGCTCCCAAGTTGCCACTTTTGGCCTGTTCTGTTGATGTTCATCAGTGTATACAGAGCTTTGTTGATTCTGTTGTTGATTGATCTTGTTGCTTTATGTTGTTGTTATTGCTGTTCATTGTTGTTTTTGTTGTTATTTACATGATTGCATAAGCTTTTGTGAGCTTTTTAGCTTATTTGAGCTTGTCCCTTTGGCTGCTGTTACTTTTTCTTTGTTCCTGAATCCTCTAAATTTTGTGGTTTCTTGTTGTTGTTTGATTCTTGTTGTTGTTCTTGTTTCTTGTTATTGTCATTGTTGTTGTTACTTTATTGGTCCAGGCTTATTTGAGCTTATTCTGAGCTTGTGTGGGTTGTGACCTCCCCTGTTACACATCACAGTCCTCCATTACCACCACTTTAGTGGGTCCCACAGGCCACCTCAGTGGGCCCCAGTGGGTGGTAATTGGTTCCTTAAGCTCACCACCTAGCTGACTACTCATTTCCATCATTGTTTGAGTTTCTAGCCCTGTGGACCCCACCTGAAATAGCCCTCCAATGTTGTCCCAGTTCAGTGTGTAGTACATGATTCCATAGTGCTTATTTGTGATTCATTGATTATTCAGTGTCATGGTTTGTTAGGATTTAGCTTATTCTTGTCCTAATACCTTGTTTGAACTTGTTTTTACCATTGTGGACCCCACATAAGTCCATTTCAGCTTATTTCATAGTATAGTCAAATAAAAATCAACTGTCAAACATTTTAGTGTCCAAATTGCTAAAATTTAAGCTCTGAAAATGTTGTTTTTGTAAAAGTTGTTAGTTTTTAGTGTATAATCAAGTTTCAAAAAGAAAATCAAAAATCATCATCTTTAATTTTAGTGATAGCTTCTATTTAATAGAATTTATCTTTTTAATTTATTTTCTATTTTTTTTATTAAATACTTAGTAGTTTTCATATTTTTCCTATGTTTCTGGCATCACATAGTATTTGTACAAATATTTTCATAATTTTATCTTTTAATTTGGTAATTTTAGTAATTAAAGGTAGTTTAATTAGTTTTAAGTGGAAAATCAAAAATAAAATCATTTAGTGTTTAATAATCTCTAGCATCTTTTTATATTTTTTCTAGCTGTTATTAGTTAAATAACATTTTTAGAAAATAGTTTCTTAATTGTTACTATTAATTTGCTATTATTCTTAATTAAATTAGATTAATTAGCTTTTAATTAATAATTAAGTAAATAAAATCTAAAATAGTTTATTTTTAAGTTTAGGACCTTTTTTATAATTTTTTTCAGGACCTCTGTAGTTGTTAAATAGTTTTAGAAAAAGTTTGGTAATTTTCTAAATTAGTTTAGTATTTATTTTAATTTAAATTAGTTTAATTAGTAATTAGTAAGTAATTAATATTAATTAATTAAAAAGTAAAAAAAACATATTTTTCTTTTTCTCAAAATTTTCTTTTGTCATTAGGATTGTAAAAATATGTTTTTCATCATCTAGGTGTTTATAGATTTCCATTTTCACTTTTATTTTCGTACGTAGACGTTTAATTAAACGTAAACGTACATTTTTAGATTTGTAAACGTTTCCAGATTTCTAGTAATCATTTGTAGTGTTTGTTTATCAATTTCATTCATAATTCTGTATTTTAATTTCAATCAATCTCTTTCTCCAATCCTCGTTTCATAAACGCTTGATCTCAGAATCGTTTTAAACACCATTTCACGCTTCGTCGGGATATAACGACCCGGGAAGAACTCCTGTACTCTCCTTGGTGCATTGTGCCTTATCTAGTTTGATTTTTGTTGACCAAATCCTTGGTTGACTTTAGTTGACTGTTTAGGACCAATCAAAATTTGGCGCCGCTGCCGGGGAGGCGTGTCGCGTGTCTTAAACGTTTTGCAGTATCGTGTTTTTGAAACACAACTTGTATATCATCTATCCATTGTATATTTTTCATATAAAACAAAAATAATCGTGAAGTTAATTCGTTTGACGGATCGATTCCCAAAAATATCGTATTTTCAAATTTCAAAAACATGTAAAACCCAAAAAGAATCTTCCTAGTAATTTTCATAATTCTTGCAGCTCTAAGGATTCTTAGAGTTGTTTTCTAGAGCATGTGCACTCGTTCTTCTAGGTCTACGAGCCCATTTCGTGAGCTTGTTAAGATTCCTCAAAGACGACGTAGACGTTCTGCACCCGCAGTCGAATCCGAGATTCGTACTATTTCTACCACTTCTGTCGTCATGGCAGATCTTCCTATGAGTGAGCTTCTCCAAGCACCCATCGAGGGTTACGGAGATGCCATTGTTGTTCCAGCCATCGTGGCTGATAGTTTTGAGCTCAAAACCGGGTTACTAAATCTTGTAACCCAAAGTCAATTCTATGGTTTTGAGCGGGACGATCCTCATTCTCATCTTCGATGGTTTAACAAGATCACATCTACCATCAAATAAAAGAATGTCCCATATGAGGCAATCAAACTTCTTCTCTTCCCATTCTCCCTCGAGGGACAAGCCCGGATTTGGCTTGAAAATCAACCCCCTCATTCTATTGAAACATGGGAGTATTTGGTAAAGAAATTTGTGAATGAATTCTATCCTCCTTCCAAGACCACGAGTCTTAAAAATGAGATCATCAAGTTCACTCAGAAATTTGATGAATCATTTAGTGAGTCGTGGGATCGTTTTAAAGAATTGCTTCGCAAGTGTCCTCACCATGGTTTCTCCGAGTTGATGCAACTCGATATTTTCTACAATGGTGTGAGCCAAGCTGATCAGGATTCTCTTAATGCCTCCGCGGGAGGTAATTTCCTGAGCAAAACTACAAAAGAAGCTTTAGCGATCATCGAGAACAAATCTAAGGTCCGCACTACACGAAGCAAGCCGGTTGTTTCCCAAGTGAGTGTTGGTCCTTCTTTCTCATCGCCCGTGAGTCAATCTAGCACCGATGCTAAAATTGACAAACTCACGGAAGCCATTCAAGCTTTGACTCTGTTGGATCGTTATACTCTGACCAAACTACTTTATTATAGCTTGTCTAAGGTTTAGCAGTCTTGGATAAATCCTAAACTACTAATGATGAAACACTGAATTACTCTATTAAGTATGCGGAATTACTTAACAAAGCTAAGAAGAATTATAACAACTTCAACACTTTATATTAACCAAACTTTGAACCTGCTACTTGTACAGATTCACAAACAACCCTAAATATCTCTAATATCGTATTCTTATATTCGTATCTCTAATAATGACTTAGGGATCCTTTTATAGGCACAAGGAATACCCTAGTCGGTTTACAATACTTGAACGACAAGTATACTAATTCCTAATATATCTAATCTTCTAGAATCTTCTAATAATTCTTGTAACCGAACTTCAACAGCAGTCCTTTGATCTTTGACTTTTGTCTTTGCAGTACTTTGACTTTATTACTTTGCAGTACTTTGACTTTGAGCACAGCAGTACTTTGACATCATCAGTACTTTGACCCAACAATCCTCCCCTAACTTGATTTCTACTTGCTTGACTTCAAGTTTCCTTTGTGTCTTTGTCTTCAACATATTTGTCTTCCCTTTAAGCCATGCAGTTGTCTTTAACACTTCAAGGATAGATTGTTTTTGTATATTTCTCTGTGAGTCAGTATCAAAGTACTTATGAATCTTCATCAGCAACATCTTTTCAGCAACTAGTCTTTACAGCATCATATGACTTTTGTACATCAATTCCTTCTTTAAGTTTCAGTCTATTCTCATCACTTCCAGGTGTGTTAACTCCTGTGAGAGGTGAATCATTGAAAGTTTAATGGATTTGATGTCTCTTTACCAATAGCCATCACTACTGGAGTAGCCATATGTTTTAGTTTAGAATAAAAACCATGGTACAATGATAACCATCTGATTTTTAGCAAATCAGCAGCTATAAACAGATTTGAGTTGTCTTTACCAAAGCTGTACCCTTTGGACTAGCTAACTTTTTAGTATAAAATACCATGGTAAGTTAATTACCATAAATGGTTTTTCCACAGCCTTTACCACAAGCCATTCTCTTGTGGGCTAGCCAACTCTTCACTTTACCAGATATGGTGAGTTGAGAACCATATAGTTTTTAGTAAACTATCAACTATCAACGGATTTGATAAGTCTTTACCAGAACCGTTTGATCTGGACTAGTTGATTCTTGTGTTCATTACACATGGTGAATCAATAACCATATCAAAAACTTCTTTATTGTTCCTGTTTTCTTTTTCAAAGATCATTTATTAGTTAAAGAATCACTGGTTTTAATGTGCAGGCAGTACTTTTGGGAAAGTACTGTCTGTCTATCAGTACTTTGAAATTTTCAAAAGATATAAACATAAAACATTATACCAGTATTTTTAATCATCTTCTGCTGCTTTTGTCCATTGAATGAACAGCTTAATCACATTGAGTGCTGTCTCATTCTGGTCTTCAACCTCCAAACCATGATCAAGCATCCTGAGCATCAAGTCTTGTGATAGTGGATATCTTCTCTCAGCTAACATATAGATCATTGTCCCATCTTCAAGCTCAAGGACATGAACCCCTGTTGACTCAAAGAATCTCCAGCTTTGAATTTCCCAATTCTCTTGATTAGCCCAAAACTCTTCAGTACTTGATTCATTAGTTTCCCACAAGGTAGTAAGATCTCCTAGAAATACTAATCCTACACCTGTTGGTGTCTTCTCTTCAGCATAAGTCAACACCAGTTGATAAAGATGGATTAGATCCCTTCTGTCAATAATGTACAGCAAATCCCATAGCATATTGAAGACCTTGAATGTTTTATCATCTCTGTGAAACACCAAGTAGTCTCCTTCTTTGGAATTCACCACTTCAAAAGTTGAGATCAAACTTTCAGACCTTACATTGACTTCAGCTCCAGGATAATCAAAATCAACTACTCTTAGGTAGTTTCCAAGCTCATCCACTGTAGCATCCCTTAACTCTACAGTTTTCTTCTTCTTCTTGGATGGCTTTTCTTGAGCAGGTTCTCTTTTTCTCTTGATGCTCCTTGTATCATCTCTGAAATCTATGATACCTTCAAGTTCTCTTTGTACAGCTTCTCTTACCAAATCATAAAGCTGTTTCATCTCATAGTAGTTTAGCTTATGAAGACCTTTGTAACCTTGACTTTTTAAGTATGACATGTAAAAGTTCCTTTCTTGAGCCTTTGTCCTAGGTCTTGGTTGTGGTGCAGTGGGTTGTTGCTTTTGCTGTGCAGCTTGTTTCTCTAACTCTTCTGCATCCCACTCAGCCTGCATCTTCCTAGCTATTTCTTCATTTTTAGCTGCCTCCAGTTCCTTCAATTGTCTTAGTGTTAATTTCTTTTTCTTCAATTGAGATTCGACTAAGATTCCCTTTCCTTTATCCTTAGGATCTGGGGCTTGAGATGATGGAGAAGATGGTTGTGGTACTTGCTCTGGTTCCTGTATAACAACACCTCTAGGCCTGGACATGTTTAATAACATCTCTGCAATAGTCTCATCATCACCACTTTCTTGTACAATAGGCATAGATGGTCCAGCCTGGTCTTCTTCAAACACTAGGGTCCTTGGAGTAATTGTAAACTGTCTTGCAGTACCTTGGAACTCAGTACTTTGAACTTCAGCATATACTCCAGCACCTTGAGCAGCAGTACCTTCCAAGTCTACTTGTTCTGTATCACCACTTTTAATCTCTTCAGTAGCTTGGTTATCTTCAATCCTTAGTTCCTCTGTCTCTTCACTCTTTCTTTCAATTTTGTCATGTCCATCAACATGAAAGAATGGTGTAGGTGTCTCAAAATCCATGGGCTCATCTTGTTCAGCATCTTGAGCCTCCTGTGGAACATCTTCTTCTATATTCCTTAATTTCCTCCCCAATGTAGAAGAATGATGTTTCTTTTGCTTTTTGGACTTGGTCACCTTGACAGAATATCTGCCAGCCTTCTTTTCAGCTTTGACCCATAACCTATGATGTTTCACCAAGGGCCAAACGAAGCTGTGAAGTCTTTTAAACTTCCTTCTAAGAGCCTTAATCTCCTGTGCCTGATCATGAGTCACCTTCTTCAATCTCCTTAATTCTCTACTCAAAGCATAAATGTTCATCACCCCCTCATCTCCTCCAGATGTCTGAGTTCCATCTGTGGGAGTAAAATCATTGGGTTGTGAGGCACTAGCCTGAGGAGATTCAGTAGCTTCCTTTCTTGCAGAATGGTGAGAAGATTGGGTAGAAGGGTCTTGTTGAGGAGATGGTGCAGCAACTTGGTGTGCTGGTGAAAGTGCTGGCGCAGTACTTTGAGAATTTTGAGAAGGTACTGGTTGAGAAGCAGTACTTTGAGAAGCAGTACCTTCTTGTGAAGATCTTTCACCACTAGAGCTGGTCTCTTGTTCTGCCGCAGCCACGGCTTGAGCCACTTCCAATATATGAGGTGTCAAAGGTGTATTCCTCCCCGAGAACTTGGCACTGTTCTTGACCATGAATGTAAACACCTTTGAGGGTAAAGTGACTGTTGATAAGAAGTTTGGGGGTTTGGGTACACCATCAAGTTGTTTATTCAAGAACACTTGAATGAACCTAGGATACATAAGAAAAGGTGCCCCGTTGACTATATGAGTCAACATACCATCAAGGATCATCCTGCTAAAGTTGAAGGACTGATCTGTAGATAACCCCACTAGAGCACAAGCTATTACCTTCGGAAATTGCTCCCATGAAGTGCTCTTTGAACTTAAACAATGGAGAAGAACATGCACGAAGTACTTCCAGTGTGGACTAAGAAGAGGTTTTTGGAACGTTGTCTTTGAAAGATCACCCTCATAGCCCATCTCTTCCAGTGCAGTCCATATTACTTCATTATCAAAAGTAATTACTCCTTCTTCATCTTGAAATTGCAAATCATCCCTAATCTGTGCCTCTGTTATGCGAATTGGACGCCCAGCAAATGTTGCCGTAATAACATTCTCATATTCTTCATCAGCTTTCCTCGCAGTCCTCCAGAATTCTTGAATCCATGGTCCTATAATCTCGGGATTGACCAGTAATGAATAATTTATCGTGGACCCTGTGAGGAAATCAATGATGGCATGGAATTGAAAGTTCGAGGGCGTCTTCTCAAGATTTGCAATCATATTGTGCTTTCTACTAACATCTTGGTTCGCCATTTTAGGGTTTGTGTATAGAATGAGTGTGCAGTTATAAGTATGAGAGGATTTCGTGGAAAAGAAAATATGTTTTAAAATAGAGGATTTGGATAAAGTAAATAGTGTGAGATAAAATCGGAATGGGTTTAAAAGTCTGTTAAGGGGTGAAAGCCCAACCCAAAAAGTTACCGTTAGCCCAATTTCTGACCGTTGGAATAGTGTCCGACAAAACAGCAGTACTTCCACGTATGCAGTACCTTGGCGAGCAGTACCTTGGAGCAGTACTTTGAACAAAA
>LBNU01012574.1:6801-19984 GCA_014162995.1 Artemisia annua | reverse complement strand
ACCCAAATCCAGATCTTTGAGGAGTATACCCAAGACCAGTATGACTTCTAGGTGAATAATGAAAAGAGTTTCTAAAGTTAGCAGTATGTTGGAAAGAATTCTTTGAGGGAACTGCTGAGTGACTAGCAGTCCTTTGATTAAAGTGAGAAAATACTGCTGGTTTTGAAAAAGTTCTAGAGAAACTCTTATCATTAACATTATTCCCTGATCCCCTAGTATTCCCATGATTCTTTAGAATCTCAACTTTGACTTCAGATGAACCTGGATTAGATTGACCCTTAAGTTTATTCCTAAACTCTAGATTGTCTACTCCATAACAAGAAACATCTTTCCTAGGTGGTTGAAAACTTCCAACAGCATGAGGAACTGCATGATACCCCTCATCTTTCTTAAATTCAGGAGGTGTTGGGCTTATGGGTTCCTCACAACTAGATCTGTTTTCTTCTGAGCAAGTTTCAAATTCACTAGTTGAGATTTCCTCTGAACTGTCTTGTTCCTTATCACTAGGTGGGTTCTCTTCTGAACTACTATACTCAACACCATAACCTAGTCCTGTTTTAATGTTTGTTCTTCTTTGTTTTTCACAGAAACTAACATGTGTAAGACCAGCTTCTTTCCAAATTTTAAGCTTTTCTAACAAATCATCTCTTTCCTTAGTCATCTTTTCTAACTCAGACACCTTACATCCTAACTTCCATTCACTTAACTTTAACTGATAGTCCTGTTGTTGATATTTTTCAGCCCAAGCTACTTCATTATTTTCATGTGTAATTATTTTAGCTTCTAAGGATTCTAAGGTCAATTGATAACCTAAGACTTCAGACCTAGCTTTATTATGTTTATCTCTTTCAGACACATAATCACTAAGTACCTTTTGATACACATTATTGCACTTAGAGCATACCTCAGTAGCAGTAGATGAAGTAGGTGCAGTAGCAACCAAAGCCAACAGGACAGGTGCATCTTCATTCTCCATGCTCCAGTCAAAGCCTCCAAGATCATCAGTGGAATCCAAAGCAGTACATCCTGGTTCCTCATCAAAAGCTGTGCTCCAATCATATTCCTCCATTGCAACCATAGAGAGAGTAACTGGTTCATCATCAAATTCAGCACTCCAGTCAACCTCTGATAAGTTTTCTTGAGCCACAAATGCTTTTGGTTTAGGTTCAGGAAGCTCCTTGAGTTCAACCTTGGGTTTCTCTATCATCCTGTTTGCTTGATACTTGGCAAACTTACATTCCCTTGCAAAGTGACCAGTCTTTTGACAGTTAAAGCATTCAATCTTAGACTTGTCAAATGCAATTCCTTGTTTGGCCTTGAAATCAATCCCTCTTCCTGTTTTCTTCATGAACTTCTTGATCCTAGCAGTAATCATAGCAACTTGCCATCTGATGTCAATTTCTTCTAGATCATCTTCTTCAATCTGCAGTAGGTCTTCTTCATAGGTAACAGGTAAAGTGGCTTGTTGAGCAAAGAATGAGCACACAACATCATCACAATTGATGTTGTTTGAGAGTTGTGAAGTGGTAGTAGACACATTTGAGTAAACATCAGCAACAGTACTGTGAACTGGATAAGCAGTACTTTTAGTGGAAGTACTGCTTGTCTTGGCAGGAGACACAAAAGCAATACTGTTAGTTGATGAACCTGATTTACCATTCATCTCATGCTCATACACCTTCAAGTTGTTGTACAAATCATCAAAGTCCATAGTAGCCAAATCAGGTTGACCTCTGATCATAGTAGCAATCACATGCCAGATAGATGGCAGAGTTCTTAGGAACTTCAAGTTTGCATCTTCAGTAGAGACTTCTACACCATGTATCTCTAGCATACTGAGAAGATTTTGAAATCTCTCATAGGCAGCATCAAGTCCTTCTCTTTCTCCAACAGCAAAGGTTTCAAATTGCTGTTTCAAAAAACTTCTATGCATCTTCTTGGAAGCATCATTACCTCCAAATCTTGTTTTGATAGCAGCCCACAGTTGTTTAGCATCCTTAGCATTATGAAACTTCAACAGATGGCCATCAGGGATAGCAGACAACAGTATGTTGAGAGCTTTGTCTTGATTCCTCTTCACATTTGCAGAGAGTTGTTGCTGAGGTGGTTTAGGCTGTCCAGGAACAACTTCAGGTTCTTCTATAACTTGATTGCCATTGACAATGATATCCCAAAGTGCAGAGTCAGTGATAGCAATGTACTGTCTCATCTTCATGCTCTAGAGATCATACTCACCCTTCTTGACTATGGGAATTCTAATAGTGGTGATGGATGGCATAGGTATAGGTTCAGGTTGAGACATCTTGTAGGGTTTGTTTAGAAAATCGACTTGGTTTAGGGTTTAGGGTTTCTTCTTAATCAGAGTTTCCACACAAGCTCTGATACCACTTGTTGGATCGTTATACTCTGACCAAACTACTTTATTATAGGTTGTCTTAATGTTTAGCAGTCTTGGATAAATCCTAAACTACTAATGATGAAACACTGAATTACTCTATTAAGTATGCGGAATTACTTAACAAAGCTAAGAAGAATTATAACGACTTCAACACTTTATATTAACACCTTGAATCTGCTTATCGAATACAGACTCACAAAACAACCCTAAATATCTCTAATATCGTATTCTTATATTCGTATCTCTAATAATGACTTAGGGATCCTTTTATAGGCACAAGGAATACCCTAGTCGGTTTACAATACTTGAACGACAAGTATACTAATTCCTAATATATCTAATCTTCTAGAATCTTCTAATAATTCTTGTAACCGAACTTCAACAACAGTCCTTTGATCTTTGACTTTTGTCTTTGCAGTACTTTGACTTTATTACTTTGCAGTACTTTAACTTTATTACTTAGCAGTACTTTGACATCATCAGTACTTTAACCCAACATTGTCCCCAAGTAAACCTTAGATTTTACTTATGAAATCCTAAAAGGTATTAGGATTTATTTTTATAGATTTGTCACAATCACACAACCAAACACTTAACGAGTTAGAAACAAAATAATTTTTTTTCAATGCAAAACAATTCTAAATCGTTTAGTTGCTTAGTTGTGACAAATATTCTATCATAAGATTGACAAGTATACGCATCTTCCCCACTAAAGCCAAGGAGTAACAAGTCTAAAGCGGTAAAGAGGGTTTTGAGGCTTAAGAGTTGAACCTAGCTTCGTTCAAACATCTCCTGCATAAACTTAGTATATCGCTGGCTCGAGTCCTCGACGCTTCAACTAACGGATGGTCACTAGTGCACTTCTTGGATCGCTGGCGCGTTATTTGCATAATGGATGGTCACCAAGTCACACACTAGATCGCTGGCGCGATTGTTGATTAATCTAATACTCGGATGGTCACTACCTTATTTATACATTTAACATTCTCACTTAGCCATCATCATATCCGGATGCTCGAAAGCTGACAACGAATATAACAATACGGTTGGGTAGGGATAACATTTAGGATATAAATTGGTATAAAATAAAAAATAAACAAACAAATAGATCAAAATCCTAAGTGTGGTTAATTACTTTCCCAACCATCCCATGAATAAGACTCATATCATTGAATAACTCACGCTTTTGACTCATGTAACTCACGCTTTAGGTAGACACGAATTATACTCAATAAAATCTTAAACAAAGAATAACCTTAGTTGGCGTTCCCATAACGGCAAACTCCCATTCAATCCATAAATATAATACAACAACAAATAATGGTGATATCTCCCACTTAATACAAAACTTTACATAAGTTGGTTAAAATAAACTTCTAACTTCTTCTCTTTCTTTTCTTTTTTATTTTTTCGATTTTTTTTTGGGTTATTGTACAAAGATGTTACTAAAGTTTGCGTTTGTGTTGTCCTAAGGTAATAAAGTTTCAAAGTTGTCATCCAGGTTACTCAACTAAATGTGACTGGTTAAATTTGTTACTTTGTTTTGGGTAACCTAGAGTTACCGGTGAAAATCCTACGTGGCATGCATTTTTTGTCATCTACGTTACCCAACTTCTTGCGACTTGTTATATTTGTCATCCAAGTTATATTTATGTTAATTTGACCGTTTTTATATATTTTCATACGTTTTAATCCGCTTTTATACATTTTCATACGTTTTTATCCGTTGTAGTCCATTTTCATACGTTTTTATATGTTTTCATATGCTTTTATCTAATTTTATACGTTTTCGTCTTCTTTTATACATTTTTGTCTGTTTCTGTATCGATTTTAAATCACAATTTTGACTCCTTTCTGGTCTCAATCATCAAAAGTGTAAAACACGAAAGTTGTCCGAAATGATGTTTACATCAAGACTTGCGATATTTTAATAGACGAAAACGATAAAATATAAGAAAATGGATGAATCGATTTTAAATCACGATTTTAAATCCGAATTGATGTATCGATTTTAAATCACGATTTTTATCCGTTTTCATACATATTATATGTATAAAAATGGATGAAAACGGATAAAATATAAGAAAAAAAGATGAAACGTGTAATAATAGACGAAAACGAATAAAAGTGTATGAACACGGATAAAAACATATGAAAACATGATAAAAACATGAGAAAATGGATGAAAATGTATAAAAACGGACGAAAACTGATAAAAACCTATGAAGACATGAGAAAAATAGACGAAACGGATGAAAAAGGATAAAACCGTAAGAATAGTCAATGAGGACTAACGACGCAAATAGTTAAATGTATGATATAAAAAATTATGGACTAAATTCGTGATACACCACAAACCACAGGGACCTAACATGTCAATGTTTGAAAATTGAAATGCTAACAACAGGTTGCCCACCGTGGGAGTGACCTGAGTGTACTGTTTTAAAAGGTTCAGTAACACATAAAACAAACCCGTGACGTTGAGTAACCTGGATGATAACTTTGAAACTTTATTACCTTAGGACAACACAAACGCAAACTTTAGTAACATCTTTGTCTAATAACCTTTTTTTTTTTACTGTGTAGAATTTCACAACTTTTTCTATTACGATTTTTCCGGATAATTTTTCCATACTTTTCATAACTTTCAGAAATAACTGTAATAGTGAAAGTAGTAAACACACGAAAAATATACAATATGTACTTTCACTCCAATTGCATTGTGCAATTTCCCGACCTAACCAAAGATAATGAATTACGCACGCGAACACAGGTAATGTAAGGAAACACACTTTGCCTAAAGTAACTAACCACGGATTTCGATCTACAGTGTAGGCTAAGGTGTAAGGGTGTAACGAAACATTTTAACAAAGGTGTAAGAAACGAAAGGAATGGTTCTGAAGGTTTTTTTAGGGGTATCTTACTCTAAAAGTGAGAGTAAACAAAAGGGTTTATACGGGGGTTAACTAACCAGTGTAGTTAGTTAATATCACATAACATATAAAGGCTTTTTGGGTGTAATCCTAGAAATTTACCAAGTTAGACAAGTCTCTCCAATTATATCGATAATACTCATTATGGTGGTCTCGAATAGTATATAAGCCAAGTTCTAAAGTTTACAAGTCACCGGCACACTAAAGTTTTTGATTTTAGGCAAAAATAAGGTTACGTGTGCGGCTATGTAATTTAGACTTAAACAAAAACATGCTGAAAATTTTAAATTTTGATATATTAAGTGTATTTTAAGAATATTTTGAAAAAGTTTAGGACAAGTAAGTGTTCTAATTCTCCATCCCCCCACATAAGTTAAACAACGTCCTCGTTGTTTGTGTTAAAAGTTAAAAACTGGAAAATAAAAGAATTAGAACAGAAAAACTCCCCTGATATTTGCTCGGAATGATCCTCCATTATGCGTTTACGAGCAAAAATCAACTTTCTTGTGGATGATAACGTTTAAGCTTCATAAATGATGTTTCCACAAAAAGTGCAGGAATCTATAATACCACCTAGACTTTAACACACCTGAGTTAAGAAGGTTCAAACTTGCATAATATATTAGTAGTTAGTAAAAATAAAACCTAAAAATTAAAAAATTAAAAATCATCAGGTCAGTCGATACGCCGTATCCTATGGAAGAAGATGCGCCGTATCGAGCTTGGAATTAATACGAATTAGAATAAAAGATGTGTCGCATCCTTAACCAGGAATGCGTCGCATTAAATAAACTGTCAGAATGTTTTAAAATAAAAAAATGCAGAAAAATAAAATAAGATATGACCAGTGCAGATGATACGCCGCATCCTACGATGGTGATGTGACGCATCTTCTGCAGGTCTGACAGACTCGACTTAAACAGAAAAATAAGATAAAAGTTCCGGGTTGTCTCCCGGTCAGCACTTGTCTTTATTCCAAAGTGTTCAAGTTAGACTCACGTTCAGCTGCTATTTTGCATCATCAATTCCCATATGCCACTTCATGATGAACTTGCTCATTAACTCATCTCGTACATATTCAGGTCCTAATTTCAACACTCCTTTGTAGAATCCTTTCATCTTTTGATATGGATATAAGATTCCATTCCGCTTGTCTTCGTCATCTACATCAAAAATGGTGAAAATTTATAGCAATAATTGTTAGTGGCATGTTTAAAACTTGGGTGAGCACGAGGCATCATGAAAGTGATAATTTCACTTCCAATTTGAAAGGTGATTCTTCCTTCAAATCTTTTGGCATTAATTGTAATCTCCCTACAAAATGGTTTGCCAACAATCACATCACCCATCTCCTTATCACGATAGGCATCCATGTTTTCGACCACTGCGAAATTTGTAACAACAACAAATTTTCCAACAAAAATAGGCACATTCATAAAGGCTCCAACCACATTCTTTCCTCTATATTCAACCTTATTTTTCATGATAGAATTATAAAAGGTCTTTGAAATTATGTTAATTGGTAAGATAGGGAAGAAGTTGGCACTAACTTGTTTGTAACCTATCATGTAAGGAAATTGTAAGTTGTAAGCGCAATCTACATGGATCTTTCTACCATAATAGCAGAAACTAGGATACCCTTCATATTAATCATAATTCCTAGTGTTTATAACATTAATCCTAGGGATATCCATAACTTATTTTTCATTGGGTTCATCATCTTTCATAAATCTACCATCGTGCCCTAAGGGTATTTTAAGATCATCCAATTCAATATAGTCCCCATCATAGCATTCAAGTGATTTATTTTGTACTAAGATTTCTCCCATAAATCTAGCTTCTAGGTCGAGGTTATCATTTTCGTGTAATCCTAGCACATAAACTCCTCTAATTGTTCTCTTAACATGATTTTCACACTTATAGACTAGTTTGTCATTCCCTATTTTTAATGATATTTTTCTTTTAAACACATTAATTTTAGCGTGGGCCGTAGACAAGAAAGGTCTTCCAAGTATTAAGGGAATCTTAACATCCTCGGGCATATCAAGTATTATAAAGTCTACAGGGAACACAGACTTCTCGATCCTAATTAGCACGTTCTCAGCAATCCCCTCAGGTCATTTTACCGTTTTATCAGCCAATTAAATAAGCAGCTTAGTTGGTGCTAATTTTCCTAAGCCTAGGGTAGTGAATGTCTTAAAGGGCATTACACTAACACTAGCTCCTAAGTCAGCTAACGCATTATTAAAAGACATATTATTAATTGAACAAGGTAAAGTAAAACTTCATTGGTCTTTTTCTTTATGAGGCAAGGAATGTAGATCAGTTGCAGGGTTCTCTTCTTTCATTGCAGCCTTGATCTCCTCTTCAATCCTTGACTTCTCCTTGGGTAGTCTTCCAACGCTAATTAAAGAGTTAAAGAAATATTGGGGCTTTAAAACATCACCATTCTTCAATCTTCCAGGAAAAGGTATGTTAGGCATGACTTCTTCAGTAGTGGTTATGGCCTTGACATGATCTCTCGGATTAGTTTCAGTTGAGCTAGGTAGACTTCCGTATCCCCTTTCTTGAAGAACCTTACTGGTATGTGCTATTTTACACATACTTTTGACCTTAGTTTAAGTGATAAAATGACCAAAAATTAACGTTCAAAGCCAAATATATCGTGTTTTTGTGTTTATGACTGTGCAGGTATGGATATTGCTAAAACATCACAAAAAGCAACCTAAAAGCCCAAAAAGAGCACGAGATGTGGAAAAGAGTTTGAAAGAGAAGCAAAAGAAGAAATCTACTCATGAAAAGCCCGTGAAGATGAATTATTTCTCAAAGGCTCAAGAAAGTACAAGAGACACTTAATCAAAGCTCATTGATGATTATGAAGCTATAACTTTCTAAATCCGAGCAAGTGATCACTTTTACATTATTGAAGATCTTTGGAAAGCTCGTCAACTCATCACCTCAAAGTTACAAGGACTATAGTCGTGTTTTAGAAAGTTAAGATAGTGTCGTATCTCTAGTTTATGCTTTGTATGAACAAAATTATAAAGACTAAGGGGCTAAGTGCAAAATGTAAAACAAGGGATTAGTCACCTAGACTCCCTTAAATACCACCCCATGGCCTCATTTTTGTTTGGTTAGATTTTTAGAGGGTTGGACCTCTTAGGAGTAGTGTAGTTTATTTTCATGTTTTAGTGTAATCTTTTACTTAATGCAAACTTTTATTTTGATGTCTTAAATCTTTCTAGCTTATTTTATGTCTTCATCTTATTGCTTCTTTACATTTTCTTGAGCTTATTTTGTGTCTTTTTCAATCTTGCATGAGCTTCTACAAGACTTATACCACCTTTGCATGAATCTAAGGATTTTGTGCCTTATGAATATGGGATAAGCTTGTTGGAACTCGTGGCTTATTTGCTTATTTTTGAGCTTATTTTGGTGTCTTAACAAGTTTTTATTAAAGCTTTATAAGTTTCATTTTATTTTTATATAGAATTTTCATATTACGTAACGTTTTATTTTCTAAAACCCCTAAATAGCGAGTTTGGTAACTAGGGTTTAGTAGCGAGTATGGGGTGATGTTAAGTAGCGAGTATGTTTATTTTCTATGGCTAGCGAGTTTGGGTTACAAACCCTAGCGAGTATGGCTGTTTTTGATCCCTTAGCGAGTTTGGTTCACCTTTGTTAGCGAGTTTAGTTTTTATCATAGGATTAGCGAGTTTGTTTTTCTTTTGAGTCTAGCGAGTTTCAATTTTTAGGTCTAGCGAGTTTGGTTGTTTTTAATACATAGCGAGTTTCAATTTTTTTACATAGCGAGTTTAGAGTTTTTAGATAGCGAGTTTGGAGTTTTAATTTTCATAGCTAGTTTTGTTTCAATAGTGTGATAGCGAGTTTCATATTTATTTTGTCTTAGCGAGTTTAGATTTTTATTTACTTTAGTTTTCGAGTCTTAGTCTTTTATTGTCGTGTCTTGTTTATTTCACAAGCCGAGCTAGGCTTATTTACACTCCATCGTTTATCGAGTGGAGTTTTCTTTTATCAATTTCCTACCGTTACTCTGCCGAATTTTCTTTTAAACCTTTTAACTTAGTTTAATTTTCTTTCCGTTAATTAAAATACAAAACAACAAAAATATTTTCTTTATTTCTTTCTTTCTTAGTTTATTTCTTTTATTTCTTTTTCGCTTTACTTAGTCTCATGTTTTCTATTCTAGTTAAACGTATTTCTTTTCTTACCGTACTTTATTTCATTTAACTTTTATGCAAACCTTTCGTAGTATAACTAAACCAAATCAAATCTTTTTAACCATTCATCTCACATAACTCACGACTCGAGTGACAAGATCAATTTCAACGCTCGTTGGGACAACGATACCCGTGGTTCAAAGCTTAAAGATGATGAGAAAACCTACTGAAATTAATTTAGAAAATAAAATTGTAAACCGGCTCTATTTTTCGATTTACCATATTATTTTTTTCATTCGTCTTATATATCTTTCTATCAAATTTTGCCTAACCGGCCGAGAAACCAGCAGAGCGCGGCGAAGCGGTGCACTTAAAACAGCCCTGAATAGATCGGGCAACCTAGTTAAACTGTCTATATATACTTCATTTTTTTACTTAGTCTAACTTGTGGCAAGCCGATCAATCAAACTCATAGAGTGAATTTGGTGTAAATAATGATCACACAATTGGACCCCTTAAATTGTTATAATATTATTATTTATTTCGTTTTTTCGATACACATTACCTACCTAACGCATCTCACAAACAGACTATACGAATCCAAACCTTAAATCGGTCAATACAATTACAATGGATAGCGAGTACAAACCCATTCGTTTATACTATAATGTTTGCTACCTTATTTTGAAATTATTAACAACCCACTTTAGGACAAATAGACATCGAAGAAACGCGAGGGTAGATGATAAAAATTATGATATTCATCTTTTAGTAATCATGTCCAAATTCTTTTAATTTAAAGAGCTTCTACACCCTCACCCAAAATATATAGAACTTGAATCTCATAATTGTGGATATTAAGTGAGGAAACCTTTGGTATTCAAAAACATATAATGTATGTCAGCGGTTATTGATGTTAAAAGTTAGAATTTTCACTTACACATTTTTTCTAAACTTTGTTTCCATCTTCCGTAGAAAACGTTAGGTATCAAGTTTGAGGTCCATACAATAAGATAATTATTAATCCATACCATTTGATTCTTTGTACAAACTTTTTTATGCCGAACATTTGCCTATCTCACTTGTACTTTCCCAAGATTTCGGTTAAATATAAACTTTATAATAGCCTTCCAATGCATCTCAGTGATCATCACACAATCTCAGAACTTATACCTAAGCATACAAAATGAAACGTGAGTTTTGGGTTAAAGATAATAATAATTTAGGTGAAAACGAGAAGAAGAGAAATGAGTACAGTGCACACAGTGATTTTATTGCGGAGAATTTTTTAATATACATCAGCTTTACAGTGGTCTCATTTTATAACAACAACAGGATTCATTTTATAGTACTAAACATTATCGCGATTAACCACCAGATTGTATGTCTAGCTCGTAGTCGTGCATTACAGAGCTTGCCTGCATTATATAACATTGAATCCTATAGGGTATTTCGTTAAGCGTCCTGGTTACTCATAACATACGGTTTGAGAAACTCATAATACTCCACCCTAGTGGGTGAGGTGACCATGAAAACCTCTTTTCTTATTTCGTTATTTTATGGTAAGAATAAATTTTACGATTTACTTTGATCCTTACTTATTCGAAATACTATAAAGCATGAACTCCACATATATTATTGAACGTTCTCAATATTTTAGCACGTTAGAAAATAAGTACCATGAAGTTTTCGAACGTAACTATCAACTATATAACAGTTAACTCGTACTAAACAACAACTTATCAAGGGTTTGGGAGCTCATTTAGGCCCCACCTTTTTTTTAACTTATTCCCGTGGGGGGGGGGGATACATGCTCCAAAAATCGAACACAAGTTTTTGTATACGGGTATTGAAATAGTCAGGCCGATGTTTATTTGGCTTAAGTTACTATGTCAAAGTCCCTCGATCATGAACCTTAATCACTTGGAAGGGTGACGTAAATAATTTGGATAGTACCTATTATTGATTGACAATCCTCGTTTGGTTTTTGTTGGATAAAACACCAGGCGCACTTTATGTGTTCTGTAAATGTTAATTGGACAAATAACCTATCTTGGGGTTATTTTACCAATCATAATTGCAACTTATGATTGGCTGTCAAGTCTGAGTTTCATGAGCCTTAAAGGCAAGTTACGGAACAGTTGATTTTACTTATGATTCATGTTGATTATAATCATTCTTAACTTGTATTCAAACTCTTAACTTAACTATGAATTATCACTCAACTTTATGTTGACTTTAGCAATGTTTATCTCAGTATTAAACAAGATGGGATCTGGATAGCACGGAGTGGCAAAATCATGGCATGGACTATAATAACTATTTACTTTTTTCAAATAAAAACATGTTTCTTAACTTATAACATGTCTTTGTATTTTTCAGATATTTGGTATTTAAATAAATAAACTTTTATATAACAAACCTGTGTAATTTACTATAATTTGACAAAGATCTTGAAGTAATACCCGAAGTCTTCCGCTGTCTTTTGATATAGTCTTCCGCGTTAATTGACAACTTTGGGTGTTACAGATTGGTACGTAAGGAGCCACGGGTTATAGAGAAACCAGATGTTTTAAACTTGGACTATAAATACACTTAAACTGGACCATTTTATAAAAATACTATTTCATGCCCTCCGGTGCATACCAGTTACCAGCATCCGGTAAAATTATCACTTCTCATATTTCTACTTATATAACTTGACGATGCTTTAATGTTATGATATGCCTAATAACTGTGTTTACTTATCGGGATTATTACATATACATGGTTCAAAACCCAATTTCATTATCCTGAATATCTGATTCGGAAAATGAGAGCTCTAACCCTATTGTAACCGAACACCAACCTCTATGACTGTGTCACCAACAAACAGGCAAGAATAAGGAAAGTCAACCACCTTGTATCTCTGAGACTTTACTTCAAGCATCATCTGTCCCATAAGAGCAGCAGACAAGCTACTCCATTCCAGCCTTATGAACCAATCACTGCTGGAAAGACATCTGTGAGTGAATAGAATGGAAAGAGGGACTGCTTCTTCTGTTGAACCAGTGAATATTACTAGCATATTTTATAGCAGACTTTGATGGTGGCAGACTAAGCGGTGTTTTTAGAGAGTATGGATTTTTAGAGGGTTAAGATTAGTAGCGAGTATGGTTTGATTCTTTTCTTTCTAGTTCATTTTTCTTTTATGCCGAGCTAGGCTTTTATTTACCTCATCGATCTTTCGAGTGAGGTTCTTATTTCTTTAAAATCTAAACGTTATGCTGTCAAATTTTCTTAAAATCTTTTTAGTGTCATTTTCTTATTTAAGTCGTATGTCTTTTAGTTTTTAGTCTTAAACTTTTATTACGTTTAAATGTTTACAAGTCTTTTCATTTCTTTATCACTTTACGTTTTCAATATGAGTCGTGAGTAGTTTCTAAACGTGTTCGCTTAGTGGCTCGGGTTTGTGAGTTAAGTGAGAGTGTTAAACGTTTGTGATTAATAATCGAGAGATTAATTAGACGTGTGATTTAATTATTCAAAGACAAAAATCTTGGAATGATTAATTCACTTGTTTAGAGTTATTATCTCTTCAAAGGATTAATTGACAACTAATCTCAAGAAAAGAAAATAACTCGTCACAAACCTTTAGCTCAAACTTAATGAACTTACTCGCGTCGCTTTGC
>LBNU01012573.1:269443-284410 GCA_014162995.1 Artemisia annua | reverse complement strand
CTTCCAAATATCTTTTTTCTTCACAAAAACTTTACTAACTTCTAATGTATAATCCAAGCTTTAAAAAAACAATTCTCAGCTTGAGTTTATCTTCTTTATTAAAGCTATATTTGATGCATTTATGTGATGGCCCTGGGGCGACTGGGCCCAGCTCGCCCACCCCTTAGGCCGGGCCGGTGGGAATTAGTTGCGTATGAATTCCACTTCTGGACTTGGTCAATTGCAAGGTGAGATGGATGCTATAAATTGATAAGCTCTACTTCAAGGCCCAACAGGCTCTCTTGGGCCCAATATGGGTATGGTCTAATACATTGGGGTCAGGCTTGTTTTCTACCTGGTCCAACACAACAGCCACCATTTGGCGCGCTAGGCCCACTTCCACCAGGTTTTGCGACTATCCTTTGGGTCAACAGTCCGCCACCTTATACACCGGGTACTCCACAACAGGCCCTTCTCAACAATTATTAACACCACAACAGGCCACCTCTTAGCTCAGAGCAGTGTATGGGTTCGGCGTTCTCAAACTTCGCACATGGTCAGGAACACGCTTCTCCCTCAGACTTTCAACACAATGACACTTCAAGACCCGACTAATGCTAATTGGAACATGGACACCGGTGCGTCCTCTCATCTTAATGCATCTGTTAATAATTTAAGTACTGTTTTTAATTCTTGCATTTATCCATCTGTCTTTGTTGGTGATGGGAAATCTATTCCCGTCACCAACACGGGCCATAGCACTTTGATCACCCCTCACAGAACTCTACCCTTAAATAACGTACTCATTACCCCTAATATTGTTAAAAATTTTGTGAAAAACTAGAAGGGGGTTGAATAGTTTACCGGTTTTTATTTTCATTTTCTTTGAAAACTTTTACGTGTAATCGACAACTAAACAAATAAGCAATAAATAATATGCAAGAATAAAAGTGAGAAACGATCAAACCACAACACGAATGTTTATCGTGGTTCGGCTACAAGGACTCTTTTTCCTTTCCCTACTCCACGCCCCGAGTATCCAACTCGAGAGTTTCTTGCACTAGTCAACAAGCTCCTTTAACCAGCGGAGAAAACCTTACACGTCGCTTACACCTATTTCCGACACTAAGCTAGATGTCGAGTTCTTTTACAAGGGTACAACCACTCCCGGTAGTTCTTTTACAAGGGTACAACAACTCCCGATACACTAAGTATTTTGAGGACTAAAATACTAACCGATCACTACAATTTGATACAATATAATAGTGTATAAACTTTACAAGCTTACACAATACTAATCCTAACAAGTCTTGCAACGTTGTGTTGAAGCTTGTGAAAACGTGATCTTCTTGCTACAAAGAAAGCTCACAAATATGAAATGAATCTGAGTTAGAAGAGAGAAATGAAAGTATATGTAATATGTTATGATTGTAAGTGATAAGAAAAACTCAAAGAGTTGGTTGCTATTTATAGGCAAAGGATCAGACCATCCCATCCTTTGGTTCCGTCCGTTATACCCGAGGGTTTCGCCAGCATGTCTGACAAAATCCTGCACAAAATATTTCACAATCTAACTCAATATTCTCAAGATCTCACAAAGTCAACTTTGAGATCTTTAAGTATGAATCTAAACAAAATAAAACATGTCTCTTACACAAATGTTTCCTTGAAAGGATATGTGTGATGCAAGTGATGATGTAAACAAGTATACTATTCCATATTTAGAAATATTTAAATAAGAAAGTAAACTTTGTAAAATGTATATGTTAGTAGCTTACAAATGTTAACATGAAATGTTTAGTAAGTAAATGTTTTACTAAAAGGTTTGATTACTAATTACTTACTAATACACACTAAATATAAAAACTTACTAATTATGCTTATATGATATTTTTAACATATGAAGAACTACTTAACATGTATATACTCTAAAGGTATACTTGACCATTTTACAATTTGAAATCACTTTATGAAAACATGTAAATGTAGTTTGAGTTATGTTAATTAAAAGACTTTTAAACTATATTTATTTGTTGCTAAAAACAAACTTTACCTTTTGTTGTTAGCAAAACTAAGTAAAGATCGTAAAATATAAATAACGTTTTTTAGGCGATATTTGTTCGTCAGTTTGTACGTGAAAATAAATGTACCATTGAATTTGATGAGTTCGGTTTTTCTGTGAAGGACTACTGGACCCGCAAAATCCTCCTTAGATGTGATAGCACCGGGGATCTCTATCCTGTCACCACTTCGCCATCTCCTCAAGCCTTTCTTGTCGGTCAACACATGTGGCACCAACGACTTGGACATCCAGGAAGTGACGTGTTGCGTTCTTTAGTTTCTAGTAATTTTATTTCTTGTAATAAGACTAAGTTTCCCGTGTTATGTCATGCTTGTCAGCTTGGCAAACACGTGCGGCTTCCTTTTTCACGTTCTGAAACTATTGTTGCGTCTCCTTTTGATATTATTCATTCCGACTTATGGACTTCTCCACTTGCGAGTCTTACGGGCATTAAATACTATGTCTTGTTTTTAGATCATTTTTCACATTATTTATGGGTTTATCCTTTACGTAACAAGTCAGATATGTTATCAAAATTCATTCATTTTCGTGCATTTTTTAAGAACCAACTTAATTGTGATATCAAATCCTTACAATTTGATCATGGGGTGAATTTGACAACAATGCCCTACACCAGTTATTTGCGTCCAATGGCATTACCATTCGATACTCTTGTCCAAGAACATCTCAACAGAAGGCAAGTCTGAGCGTATGATACGTACCATTAACAACCTTAGCCGAACCCTTTTATTTCAAGCACACTTACCACCCACATTTTGGGTTGAAGCCCTTCATATGGCCACCTATCTCTTAAATATCTTGCCCTCCACCGAAATAAACAATGAAATACCCCATACTTGCCTTTATAAGACTCCACTAAATTACACAGATCTTCTTGTCTTTGGTTGTCTTTGGTACCCTCACCTAGATACCAACAACAAGCTAGAACGTCGTGCAACACCATCCATTTTTCTTGGGTATCCAACAAACCATCATGGGTATCGATGCCTTGACCTACACACCAACAAAATTATCATATCCCGTCATGTGACCTTTGATGAAACCATCTTTCCTTACGACTCCATGACACCCAATTCGCCACCATCTTACACGTTCCTTGACACGTCCCCAAACCTCATCCAACAACAATTCATGACCAAGTCATTCACCTCACCCTCATACCCTATTCCTCACAACTCCACTGTCTCTACTCCTAACCCAACAACCTCTTCTCAGCCCACTACACACACCCCAACCCAACATACACTCACCAGCCCACCGCCTACGATTCAGCCCACCGCCTACGATTCAACCCAATCCTCCACCTAGCCTGCATACAAGTCCGACCCAGCAACCAGCTACGCCCCAAACTATTGCACAAACTACTATCCCACCGATCCAACCCCCCAATCCTAATTCCGTGTCGACTCACCCCATGGTCACTCGCTTTCGTGTTGGTTCTAACTGTCCTACTCAACATTTTGGCTTCAATGTGTCCACTGTGTCACCACTTCCCAAGTCATACACCCATGCGTTTAAAGACCCAAAGTGGTTTTATGCTATGTTAGATGAATATAATGCATTAATTAAAAATAATACTTGGATTCTTGTGCCTCGACCACCGGATGCGAACATTGTTCGTTCTATGTGGCTTTTTCGACACAAACATAATGCAGATGGTAGTCTTAGTCGCTACAAAGCTTGCCTTGTGGCGAACGGCAGTTCACAACTTATAGGTATTGATGTTGATGAGACATTTAGCCCGGTTGTCAAACCGGCTACTATACGTACAGTTATGAGTCTTGCTATTTCTGCATGGTTTTTTATCTGAGACTGTTTATATGCATCAGCCTCCTGGCTTTCGGGATCCTCGATATCCCGATCATGTTTGTCTTTTGTAGAGATCATTATATGGGCTTAAACAGGCCCTCGGGCTTGGTTTTAGCGGTTTGCTTCTTTTGCTGCTCGGGTTGGCTTTCATCACAGTCGATGTGATTCATCATTGTTTATCTATAAACACGGGACTGACACAGGTTACTTACTATTATATGTGGATGACATAGTGTTGACTGCCTCCTCACAGGCGTTCTTGCCGCGTATTATTGCTTCTCTTCATGCAGAGTTTTCCATGACTGATTTGGGACCACTTAATTATTTTTTGTGCGTATCTGTGACTCGCGATACTTCTGGGATGTTTCTCTCTCAACAGAAGTATGCTACTAAGGTGTTAGAGCGTGCTCATATGCTTACTTGTAATCCCTGTCGCACTCCTGTTGACACGAATTTAGGGATGAGCAAAAGAACCAAAGAACCGGAACCGGACCGAGAACCGGACCGGAACCATGAAGAACCGAACCGGAACCAGAACCAATGGTTCCAGTTCCGGTTCTTGATTTTGAGATTTTTTGGTTCTTGGGTCGGTTCGGATCGGTTCTACTGGTTCTCGGTTCCGGAACCAAATATCCAATAATTATAATAATATGTAATTTTTTTACTTCTTATCAAAATATTAATCAAATCCTACGTATCATTAAATAAACCCTAATCTTTTAATTTACTGAAACATCAACAAATCAATAATTAATCTAAACCTAATAACATTCCAAGATCATTCATCATTATCAAAACAATGGAAGTAAGTTTATATTTTATGCTTATTTGCATTCGATTAGCTTTTACATGTTTATCATGCTAAAATTTGCTAGCACTTTTATTAATACATTGTTTATTATCTATCATCATCACATAACTCTAAACGGTCTTAGTTATTTTGATGGACAAAGTTTTAAGTTATTTTATTTTGTTTTCCGGATTGTTATGCATTACTGTTTTGTTAAAAATAGGAACAAGTGAAAGTAACTATAGAATGATTGGTTATTTGAGTTTATGGGTTAGTTGTTAATTGTTATTTGCTTAAATGTAAATGGTTGCAAGTTCTTAAAAAGTTTAATTTTTCGTGTTTTTTATTAGCTTAATAGAACAGCGGTTCCTATACGGATAGACCCAAAAGAACCGCAACCGGAACCAGAACCGGAACCAAAAACTATATTTGGTTCGGTTCTCGGTTCCCACTTTTCAGAAAAATCGGTTCTCGGATCTACCGGTTTCGGTTCCAGTTCCAACCGGTTCCAGAACCATGCTCATCCCTAATTCCAAGCTTGCTGCAGATGGTGATCCTGTTTCTGATCCTACATTATATCGTAGTCTTGCAGGTGCTTTGCAGTATCTCACATTTACCAGCCGGATATTTCATATGCTGTACAACAGGTTTGTCTTTTCATGCCTGACCCTCGTGAGCCGCATTTTTCTGCTTTGAAGCGGATTTACGCTACATTCGGGGTACTCTCGATTATGGTCTACAGCTTTATTCTTCCACCACACTACACGCAGGTCTACTTCAAGATATTGTGTTTTTCTGGGTAATAATCTTTTATCCTGGTCCTCTAAGAGTCAATTTACGCTATCTCGATCTAGTGCTGAAGCCGAGTATCGTGAGTTGCCAATGCAGTTGCTGAGACTTGTTGGTTACGAAATCTGTTACGTGAGCTTTATACACCACTTTCGACTGCTACGATTGTTTATTGTGATAATGTGAGTGCCGTTTATCTTTCCTCTAATCCCGTGCAACATCAACGCACGAAACACATAGAGATTGACATTCACTTTGTTCGTGATTTGGTGGCTAGTGGTTCCGTCCGTGTTCTTCCTGTTCCGTCTCGATATCAGTATGCAGACATCTTTACCAAAGGCTTACCTACTGCTTTGTTTAATGAGTTTCGCTCCTGCTTGAGTGTTCGTTCCTCTCCCGCTCAAACTGCGGGAGGATGTTAGCGGAATTATGGGCTTAGCCCAGTTATATTTACTATTGTTGTACTTGTAGCCCATTAGCATGGCTTATNTGAAAATTGAAATGAAAACATTAGTATTATAATGGCATGCCTTCAATATAACGATAGATGTAACTAATGTGTGCCATATATTTTACGTGCCACAATTTGATTGAAAGCTTACTCCCTCTTGCCGTAGTTAAAATGCATACTTAATTCAGAAGGTAAATACCATTCTATAATGACAAGTTAAAGGAATCTTATCTATCAATATTAACGCTGTCAGTAAATCCTAAGGAACAACATTCTGTATCACCATATGTAGAATTGTAGAAATAATGCCTTTTATACTGCTATTGTTGAGCAAATTTGTGAAGTTATCGTTGACTCTCTATCACCCTATCTTGACTACCTTTTGCATTTTTTAAATTAACCTTCATCTGTTTTACTCGATAGGCATGAAGAAGGGCCCGTTGAAGTTAGAGCGCAAATGAGGCAACTCCACGTCTCCACCAGAATGTAGCAATATGACACATGGTTTTCGAGAAGCAGACGTTCTTCTGTATGTAATGAAAGGATCACATCTTTTTATCATTGTTTACGAGCAGAAACAAGATGAGGAACATTGGGTGTCTTTTTCTATTTAATTAAACAGCCGGGGCTTTTGCATTGTTTAATTTGATCTTCAAGTTTCCAGGTAGCTAGTTATAAATACTTTTTTACATAACAAACAATAACTTGTTTGTCTAGAAGGGGACTGGCGTACAATATGGTTACTACAGTATATTTTAATAAAAGTTACTGTAATATATATAGCGCTTATGAGGTTGACTTGTTCCATCAATCCTATTGAATGCGCATTGCTCTTTACCTTTTGCAGTTAATAACAACAGATTTGACACTTTGATGTATAAAAATCTTGGGTACAGAAAACCAAGGTCTTTACAATACAAGAGTGGTCTATACCTCTATTTAAAGTTTACACCATCTATTTTACATTTTAAAACTAAGTTTTTAAAAAAAAATAGATACATGAGTAATCTAGTTTTTCCCAATATCAAAAGATCTCATTCTTTTGTATTGAGTTTATGTTTGGTCCCATGTGTTAATATTTTTTCTGTTGTATTGCCTGTTTTAGTGAGGCTTTGTGTGTGTGTTTTTCGGGTCTTAGCTCCGTAATTTACTTGATTGAGGAGTTGGGATGCCATTATTTTGTAATAGTTTTTTGATAGTCGTTATATATCGTCTTGTTGCCTTTCAAAAAAAAAAAGATCTCATTCTTCTTTATACTTATTGAAATATAATGGTGTGTGCAACTATAATCAATTCAAAAACTTGGTTGATACATTTTGAGACAACTAATTCGGTTGATTCAAGCCATTTTAAAAGTTCGGGTTGGTTCAAGTTTGGATGAAACTATAAATTTTATTTGAACTATATACTCTATGATAACTATAAGTGATAAAACACGAGGATTCCAAATATTG
The DNA here is from genome assembly GCA_014162995.1 of Artemisia annua. Classification (NCBI taxonomy): domain Eukaryota; kingdom Viridiplantae; phylum Streptophyta; class Magnoliopsida; order Asterales; family Asteraceae; genus Artemisia; species Artemisia annua. The sequence continues at coordinate 277,055 of LBNU01012573.1, read as the reverse complement.
TTAAGCTGTAAATGTGAAAATTTGGTTGAAATGAAATAGTTTATCATAACTCGTGACCATGTTGTATGATAAAAACACAATCAATGCACATTCCAGTTCAGGTTTACCAAGAAAGTTATTATCACTTGTCTACTTTTATCCAGTGATCTACTAATTTACACGTAATCTAGTTAACTAAATTTTTTTTCTACATGTTAATTAGTAGGTGATGAAACTGTTTATCTAGTATTCGCTCTAAAATGTCATATTTAACACCGACACTATTGTTTTATAAGTCACGTTGCAGATCCGGATAGTAGTTGCATGAGTTAAAAATCTATTCATGCTGATAAAAGAACTTCTAAGAAATGAACCGTCAAAATAAGACATCTTTTCTGCTTTTCAAAATTTGGTAGGATTACAATGTCTTAATGACATCTATCTACCCAATTTATTAACACAAAATCTCTTATTCTTTTTGATATCTTTATTTGCAGTTCACATTCTCAAGAAACAGAAAGTGTAAGGTGCAGNCAAAAAAAAAAAGATCTCATTCTTCTTTATACTTATTGAAATATAATGGTGTGTGCAACTATAATCAATTCAAAAACTTGGTTGATACATTTTGAGACAACTAATTCGGTTGATTCAAGCCATTTTAAAAGTTCGGGTTGGTTCAAGTTTGGATGAAACTATAAATTTTATTTGAACTATATACTCTATGATAACTATAAGTGATAAAACAGAAGGATTCCAAATATTGTTAAGCTGTAAATGTGAAAATTTGGTTGAAATGAAATAGTTTATCATAACTCGTGACCATGTTGTATGATAAAAACACAATCAATGCACATTCCAGTTCAGGTTTACCAAGAAAGTTATTATCACTTGTCTACTTTTATCCAGTGATCTACTAATTTACACGTAATCTAGTTAACTAAATTTTTTTTCTACATGTTAATTAGTAGGTGATGAAACTGTTTATCTAGTATTCGCTCTAAAATGTCATATTTAACACCGACACTATTGTTTTATAAGTCACGTTGCAGATCCGGATAGTAGTTGCATGAGTTAAAAATCTATTCATGCTGATAAAAGAACTTCTAAGAAATGAACCGTCAAAATAAGACATCTTTTCTGCTTTTCAAAATTTGGTAGGATTACAATGTCTTAATGACATCTATCTACCCAATTTATTAACACAAAATCTCTTATTCTTTTTGATATCTTTATTTGCAGTTCACATTCTCAAGAAACAGATAGTGTAAGGTGCAGTTGAGATAACCACCATGAAAGGTCCTCCAAGCAAGTGTATATCTCCTAGCTGCTTTTTCAAGTTCATCAAACCTGGTCTCAACACCCAATTGGTTAGTCTATAACTCTATATCTCTTCAAAACTTGTTGATAGATTAGCACTTGTTATGTGTAACACATTATGATTTTTTTACAAATTTTGACATGATGTTTATATGCAGTGATTATTTGAAAATTTGACCAATAATTATAAGTTTTGCTTACATTTTGTAAAAATCTAAAAGCCCATGTTTGCAAGTTCTATAAATTGCATAACAGTTTTTCAGATTCATATATGAATGTGAGATATATTGAACATCTTTAACATGGAACATTTCTTGCAGTCAATACCAATATCATATCAAAAATATTTAGTAAGCGTAAGGAAAAACAAAACTGTCATATTGAAAAGGGGGTGTCGAAAATGGCATGTGAAGATAGATAAAGATTGGGTGTTTGGAGAAGGTTGGGAAACTTTTGTTAGGGATAATGGTGTTCAAGAATTTGATTTTGTGGTTTTTAAGCACGAAGGGAATATGGTTTTTGATACCATGGTTTTCGACACTAGTTCATGCGAAAGGGAATATCCCATCCATAAAGCTATGACAATGAAAACAAAAAAAGCATGCCTGGAAAAAAAATCATTTGGGAAACGTAAAACCGACATTGATGGTGAGTGCATTTTTCCATATTTTACAAGGGACCTTATATTAAATAAGTTTTAAATTCGAGTTCATATAAGTGCTAATGAATGTGTACTTGGATTTGTAGTATTGAAGAAGACCCCGAAAGTGAAGGATACGTACATAAACAAATCAACAAAATCACTCAAGTCTGAGAAAACTATGACTCCTGATCATAGCAATTATCCATATTTTATTGGCACTTTGAAGGCTCCTGGAAAAAACTTGGTAAGTAAAATAGAAAGGATAATGGGACATTTTGACTTTTGAAGAAAATATGTTGACTTGCATAAGTCAACTGATCTGACTAGGCAAAATGTACCTTTGGCTTTTGCATAACATTTAGTTTTTTGTTTGATCATGGCAAGTGTGTGACTAATATTTTCTGGTATAGTTTCTTCCGGTCAGTTTTACCAAGTCAAATGGATTAAGAACCGGAGAGATGATTCTCAGAAATAGTCAAACTGAATTGTCATGGATCGTTGACTTAAAGATCTATCGAGGAAATTACTATTTCATTGGACGAGGATGGCCTGCCTTTTATATTGAGAATGGCCTAAAACGAGGAGACCGTTTTAAGCTTGAATTTGTACAAACCGAGATCGATTCAATGGCAAATTTTTATCGTAAGATCTTGTCTTCTTATATCTCTTATTCACTCAAAACAGAGAGTTATTTGACATTTAAGGTCAAACATAGTGTTTTTCATTTTCAAAAACTAACATTCTTTTTGTACTGGACTACATGAACCTTCAAGGCTGTGAGTACCCGTTTTGGGGTTGAAAAGTAGCCAGTTTAACTCTAAAATTAAGTAATATCTTTTGTGTCCTGAACAATTTTTTTTTTTTTCTTTTCTAGCATTAGATCTTGAAAAAGAGCCGGCTGAATCTCATGAAGCTGTGGAAATTTGTCATATTTTCCTGATCTTCTTTTCCTTTTGTGTACATCTAAGTCATTAAAAAAAGTATTTTCTCTCATTTGAGTCATTTTGTGGCCCAAAAACTCTCAAAACAGGCTATAAGTATGTCTAACCTGAAAAATCTGTTAGTGACAAGTATAATGACTGATAGGAAATAAATGAAAACGCATGTTGGTATCTTTTTGCAAAATATAAAAATAAAAATAACATCCAAATCTAGTATCCTGATTGAATCCGTTTATTTTGTACGATTTCCTAAACATGAGATATATGAATCCCAGGATTATCGGAGGAAACCCGAGAGAAGAAGGAAAATCGCTATTTCAAGTCCATTGTTACTGCATCTAGTATCAAGGACTCTGCTGTGGTAATTGAATTTGATGTTAAACCCATACAATATACTTGATTATACTAAGTTTATGAATGCTTTCATGTTTTGCAGAATGTTCCAGCGGGTTTTTCAAGGTCAAATGGATTTGTCAACATGAACAACAGTGAAATGGTTGTGATGGATGAAAAACAAAGGCTTTGGCCAACAAAAGTTTACCCCATACGTGATCGTGTTCGTATAAGGGGATTTAAGGATATTTTTGCTGCAAATGGATTAAAGGCAGGAGATGAGTTTGTACTTGAACTTGTTGACAATGGAAAGAAGCCGCTAATGAACCTGAATTGTAATCTCTTTCTTCCCATTTCTCTTTCTATATGTTGTTTAAAGCACGCTACTGTTTCACAAATTTTTATTTCCGACATTAGTATTATCACGCCATGTAATCAGTGAGTGGATCTAACATGTGCCATGTAATTTTCCTATCACAAACTGAACACAATTTTCAATGACAGTTTATACTCCCTTTAGCCATAGTGAAAATGTTTACTCGATAATATGCAAAGATATCACTCTATAATGACATTCTACGGTAGTCTTAAATGCAGTATCAAAGCCGTTACTAAATTTTAATGAACTTTGTTTTCTATCACATATTTAGGATAAAGTTGTTAGACTCTATGTAATAGTATGTTTTATACTCCTATTGCGGAACACATATTTGCAGTTATTGTTAGTGCATGGTAATTTTCTTTTATTGTATTTGGGATAATTCCATATTTACCCAACTTAAATATCAAAATTTCATATTTACCCAAAACACAAGTTTTTAGTGCATAAGTACAATGGTTTTAAAGCATGAATTGGGGAAATATGGAATTATGGTGTTTAAGTTGGGTATATATGGAATTGCCCCGTTGTATTTTGACTACCTTCAGCCGTTTCGTGATAACCTTCATTTGGTTTACTATGCAGGCATGAAAAAGGCTCCATTGAAGTGAGAGCAAATTAGATATCGAAATCACAAGATAGCACGTTGACATTCTGGCACAAGGTCTTTAAGAAGCATCGTCTTTTAATGTATGTTATGGAATGAACAAATGTTTCCACCATTGTTTATAAGCTGAACAATGTGTAGAAAACGGGTCCTTTTTTCTTTTAATTTCTTTTTTTGTTATTTGATGAAATTAGAGAGGCTTTTGATATGAAGCATAAGAGTCGAGGGGGCTAATTGCCATTAAGTATTAGTTAATGGTTAAATATGTTATTTTCGGTTTATTTATGGTTAAGTTTGGGGAAGAAGTAATTGACACTATATATCAGGGGATTACTTTAAGGTTTAGGGGAGATTGGGATTTCTTATTTTATTTTCTTCTTGTTCTGTAGGATTTACTTTTGTTTGTCAATTATCGCAGCATCCGAAGTACGGTTGTTTGTTTTTATTACTGTTATCAATTTGGTTTCCTATCAAAGTTGGTATCAGAGCCCTAATCCCAACCCACCTGTGAGGAATTGTTGATTCACAATGAGCGAAGTAATCGATTTGGAAGCGAATCTGCGAACAATGACAAGATTGATGCAGGCCTGCACTTCAACTCCAGAGGCAGGGAACAAAGGCTTTTTGCAAGAAACGATTGATAAAACAAGGTTGACCGGCGGATCGACAATTCGCTGTGAATCATGATGTTCTCCAAACCCTACAGGCGCCAACCACGCACCACAGCCCACTGACCACCTACAGCGCACGACCACCACACGCGGCCTGCCACTCCTAAGGCCGTTCCACCACAACCAACGGCTTCTCCTACCCAACCATGCGCTGCAAAGTCTAATACCCATCCACACACCGCCACGCCAACCTTTGCACTCACTCCAACAATTGCTCGGCCATCAGCACAACAACCCAGCACCCAACCATCCCTCGCGCGTACAATTTTTTCTGCCGCCCGCTTTGACTCGCAGGGTTTCCTATTCCATATGGCTCGAAATGGTGCATTTTTTGGGCCGTTTTCAAACAGGGAACAGCGTAGCCATAACCGCTGGCCACCGGTAAGGAACCGAAGGGATGTTCCAAAATTTTCTCAGATGTTTCACATGAGTAAAACCCGGTACTGTTTTTTTCGCCCAAATCAACCATTAGCCACCATCACTTGTTCGCATGGAATGAACGCGGAGGGGTTCCGGTTGCTAGATTATCGTTGCGCCAAACTATAAATGCACTTTTTAATGGGATGACGTATATGACATGGTGTTACCTGGTGGCGAGATTTTTTACATCCAAGGTTGTTTGGAAGCTTACTTGGGGAAGCGGAACTAAGGGCCTGCAGGATATGTGCTAGAGGTCCAGCCTTCTTGTTTCGTTGACGTGACATACAGCGGAACCATTCCGAGTTGGGCAAGATTTAAAGCGCGAATGCTAGTTCGTTTCCAATCGTTCGCAGGCGGGTAGTCTTAACGAGAACAATTTCGCCATTTAACCATTGAGCGGGATGTCGGGACTATTCACTTATGTTTGAGAAGATGGCGGCACCAATTACCAAGGTTACAGACGGAGTACTCGAGGGGATTTTCATAAAAGGTTAAAACAGGACTACCGCGCGGCGTGGCAGAACTCAGAACCCACGGGACTGAAGTCAGCCATGTAATGTAGCATTGATCATAGATGAATCCAGGTAAGGGCGGGTAACCTCCAAGCCGCTAAACCAACCGGGTGGTGATAGTCGTCGGCCTACGCGCATAGTGGCGGGGGGAGTTCGTTTAAAACGCATCATGACAGACTCGAGTTGGCAGATAAGAGAAGCTAAAGGAGCTAATGCTAGTCGATGTGATGAGCCTCGGTCCAGGTGCATCGATGTCGAGAGAAAAAACTTCATCATCTGGGAATGATCGAGGAGGAAGGAAAGAAGGGGGTATGTCGAAGAACGCACTCCACCTTGAGGACAAGTGGTTTTACAGGACGCCGGTGGTGATGATTATGAAGCATAAGAGTCGAGGGGGCTAATTGCCATTAAGTATTAGTTAATGGTTAAATATGTTATTTTCGGTTTATTTATGGTTAAGTTTGGGGAAGAAGTAATTGACACTATATATCAGGGGATTACTTTAAGGTTTAGGGGAGATTGGGATTTCTTATTTTATTTTCTTCTTGTTCTGTAGGATTTACTTTTGTTTGTCAATTTATCGGCAAGCATCCGACTACGGTTGTTTGTTTTTATTACTGTTATCAATTTGGTTTCTATCAGCTTTTAGCAATGTTGCATGTGGTTTCAAATTTTCAGTTATGCTAGTTATTAATTGTTTAAAAGCTGAGCTATCATTGGTCTGTGTCACTCTTGCATTGTTGCTTCAGATTTTGTTACACACATGATCATAGTAACTTAGATGGATGTTTTAGATAAAGAAATTACGCTTGCTAGAAAAAGGTAGATATTACTAACGTTATCAATGTGGTGACCTACTAAGGCTCATTACAAAGCGTGAACATTGGTACGCTTTGTAGAAGACCATGCGTGAAGGCCAAATTTTTATGTCAATCGGTGGTGGTGACTGGTGAGCAGCGATTGATGTGTTGAATGTGTTGTGTGATATGTTTGTGTTTAAGTAAAATACATGTATATGGTAGAAGCACCTCTGATGGGGTTTATAGAGATGGTTTATAGTGATGTCATGTGTCACCAAGCATAAACTTTCCCATTCCACACAGAAGTTTAAAGGTTCATGCAATATGCATATAAACTTTTATAAACTTAACAAAGAGGGTATAAGTGACTCCCTTTTTATGAAGCAAACGATCAAATTAAAAACATGTATAAGACCATGCTTGTTATGATCACCCTTGTTAAGATTGGTTAGGTACCGGTTAACTCATTGCTTGATTTATTGAAAATTTGGTATGGAAATGCAAACTGTAGGGAATATATTGAGGATTTAGTTACAAATGGTTATTAATGTAATAGGTTGAAATGAAAACATTGGTATTATAATGGCATGTCTTCAATATAATGATAGATGTAACTAATGTGTGCCATATATTTTACGTGCCACAAACTGATTGAAACCTTACTCCCTCTTGCCGACTTGCCGTAGTTAAAATGCATACTTAATTCAAAAGGTAAATACCATTCTATAAGACAAGTTAAAGGAACCTTATCTATCAATATTAATGTTGTCAGTAAATCCTAAGGAACGATATTCTGTATCACCAATTTAGGGGTGTTATCGGGTCGGGTTATCGGGGTTATCGGGTTTGTCGGGTCGGGTTGAGTCGGGTTTTGAATTTTTTAAAAGTGACCCGCAACCCGACCCGATTAAGAATCGGGTTGTCGGGTTCGGGTGGCATTCGGGTCGGGTTATGTCGGGTCGGGTGATTCGGGTTATCGGGTGACCCGATTAAGTAACAATAAGTTTCTT